>VOQK01029705.1:46251-57482 GCA_015052645.1 Benitochromis conjunctus | reverse complement strand
GTAAAGACGGTTCCTGCCATATGTTACATCTTTCAGCTAGTGGCAGGTGGTGTCATAACAGCTCAGGAACAACAGTTAGCTGTTGCTGTATATCAATAAATTACAGCTTTTTAGTTTAACTGGCTACTTCTTTTGCCCATGCTTAAACATATACTTATTTATTCAAGCACAACACTAACATTAAGTAGCATACAGCTGGGAAACATTGGGCATTTTCTCACCAGCTTAACCAATCCAGTAATGCTGTGTACATAAGAACTCCACTATACTCTTTTGTAGAAGTTGGTGTTGAAACCCAGATGATTTTGACATGATTTTTAGAAGACTGTTAAAGTAATCACAAGCAAGAAATTTTCAAAATGCTGCAGTATTTTATGGGTCAGGGCAGAAAGCACTACTGTCAGCCACAATTCACTTTGTTTACCGTCATCCACCCATACAGGAATGCAGGAAACTTGATCCTGGGAACAACAGCTAGTCTTGAATAGGTTATTATTACCAAGATTCCAAAGAAACATTGCATGGTTGACCCAGCTAAAAACAGCTTCACCCACAACAGTGATTTGCATAGTCAAATCTGTGGGTCAATAATCAACGTAGACATGCAAATGTGTCCAAGCCTTTCTATTTGCTACCACACAATCACCAACAGCACAGAACCCATCATGGGAAACTGTGAAAGTACAGCATGTGGTAACACATTCAGATGTTTTAATGCAGGTGCAACTCAAAAGGTCAAGTCTGACAAATGAGGCATACTTGCAAAATCTGCAGTTCACATAAAAACAAAAAGCACACATACTGTTCTGTTGCGCTGACAGAATTGTTACACTTCTTCTCTCCTTGCCAAAATCATTTCCTGGTTTACTTACACCTTTATTAACACTCTCTGGGGGTGAGCAATGCGGTGGTTGATATAAATACATACAAAATACAATTTCTACAAGTCAACTGAGAAACTGTTTAAACATTTTGCAAAACACAAAATATATAAGAAAAAAATATGTTGATGCTTTATATCAATACAAGTTTAACTTGCATCTATGGTTCTATACACACACTGGCCAATAGCAGAGTTATCCTGGCTTAAAATGGGCCTTGGGTGGACAACTAGTCATAAAAGCATGAACAGTTAGCATACAGTCAGTTACCCTATCTGAATTTTCCCCCTTATTTGATAAACAAAAATTTTTAATATGCTTGAGTAAATGGCAGATTTACTGTTGCAGTTTTTTCCCCCTACCCTGAAACTATGCATGACAAACTGTTTTTTCCCCCTTCATGTTTGGAAAACTCAAGGCTCTCTGACAAATCAGTGATTGTTAACCAGGCTCTCACCCAGAAGCGCTGGAGCTTAAGGAAGTCCAAAGCCTCACAAAAGGAAATTCCTCAGAGCAACATGTTGCCCCTTTTTTAATCCAGGCCTTTATCATAACAACATATCTCCTGCGCCGTTTTTTAAATTAGCTGTTTACTACCCCTTCGTTTAAGTGCCCTTTAATACATGCCTTTAGCATGAAGTTTCAGAGGAACTGTGAGGGCTAGTTTTAAAAACAGAAACGTCACGAATCTACAAAGTTTCAATCCACTCCATTTAAACAAAGCTCTTACATTTCTTTTCCATCTTGAGTTGCCAACAGCAGTGTTTCCATCTCTTATCCCAGCATCCCGTTGCAGGATCCCGTTAACTTACATAACTTTAAATTTACCACGACTACCACTGCCCAGACAGACATCACTTTGCAGAATCTGAACTTATATAACAAGGCCGTCTACCAATGAATTTCTATCCGTTGTAATCCATTCACAGCTGCAGGGTATGTTGTGGTGTACTTGGTCCAAATAGGCAAATACCATTTACTAGCTGAACTGAAGCACCGGCAATAAAAACGTTATGCACGAGTGAGTGCTGCAACGACTGCGCTACGCCATGAACTCTAGTAACCCCTCTGTCTCGACGGAAAAAAAAATCTCGCAACTACGCCGCAAATACTGCAATATTTTGCTTGCTATACTGGTCAGTATCTTTCACGAATACTTATTACAGACATGCAAATGCATGCCTACGGTTTCCAGGCAGTTTGGTGGATATAAACGTGATAGAAATAGCGAGCTACGACGTGCGCTATGTGATGAGCTGCATCAAGCTAACGCTTTCAGCTAGCATCACTGTCACTGAGCAGAGGCACTACTAACAACAACAACCTAGCTCATGTTTAACACATCGGGGAATGAAACACTCCGAACGAATCAGCTTGCTTTTGACTACAAATTAAGGCGCTAGCCTTCGCACATATTCACATAAAACGTTCTAGCTTATAACACTTGAGGATTACCATAACCTGCTCCCCTAAGCAAGTAAGCCCAAATGTAGCAGACTGGGATACTCGGCTAGCAACCAGTTATGGCACCTAGACAAATTTCTTTAAAAAAACAAGAACTTACATTTGAAGGACGATGTTCGCACTATGTACAACTGTTTCTGGATGCCTTTCGGGTCGGATATCGACCATTTTAACTCGCCACCGCCCGAGTTAACGGTCCTCTCGAAGTGAGCACTTCACACTGAAAGGACGCGGCCCATCCGCTCATCTTACCTAGCGGCCATTATCCGAGTTACCGAGCAGGATGTACTGAGCATGCGCAATGTATACTGTCCCGTGCGGAAAGAACAGGTTAATTTTTTTTAACCTGACAAAGCTTTTTATTGACAACATAGTGTCAAAGACTGTTATAAAGTGGAATTAGGATCTGTGATTTTTCGTCACCCAATTAATGGTAAAAAAATAAATTTGGGGGAATGAAACATTATAGAAATAAGTTATCATAGTATATTAACAAACGTCTAAAGTATTTATTTATTTATTCATATTTAGACAGGGACAAAACTTGAAAGTAAAATTAATTGAGAGGCCTAATGCATAGCCTAAGGTGGTGGCCAGTCACTTTACTTACTTTAATTATGTTTGATTTTGCAAGTTTTATGGAATTGTCACGTTTATATAAATGAGATATTCTCCCAGCAGTGCGGATAAGCATAAATTCCCCCTATCGCCAGACAAGTTATAGTAGAACAAAGGTGTATTTTGGTCGTCAAATAGACTGTTGTTTTTGGGAGGGGTTAGCAAACACTCCTATTAAGCATTTGTATATTGGTTTAAGAAGTAGATACTTCTCAAAACAATACTATTAGTATCCTTTATCCTTACGTGGAAATGGACTATTTTCACTTTCACTTATCTATATTGTACATAGTATTTTTTTAAACTCTGGAATACTTACTTTTAATTTAAAATGACACTTTGATTGCTTTTGATTTAATTACATTTACATCTTTTATTTAAAGTAGTTTCTGTCAATCATATAAATGTTTTAAGGGAGCATCTGTAACTAAACAATTTCTGATTCTGATTCTAGACCATGGTAGATCTTGATATGTCTTTTCTGCTGTGAAATGAGACTCGGATCAAGATACATAATGCATAGCATAAAGTGGTGGTCAGTCATTGAACCGTGATAATTAGATACCGGACAGTTTTATTTTGAATATAGCTGAAATATTTCATATGGCAGGCATATATATAAATATGACAGGGAGTTTGTCCACATTATTTTTAATTACCCTGAGACGTTCATACACATTTGTAAACAGTGCACAATAATTCTGATAACTTCATTTGACCAAATTAAGATACTTGTATACTTGTATGTATTTTTAGAGGTAAATACAAAAATGTTATGTGCCTTCAATAAACTTTACCTAATAGTGTTAAGTTTTCTTCCCCACATGAAACAATTGAAAGGATTTTATTTTAATGTAACGAGGTATTGTCACTATAGCAACAACGCCCCCCCTTTTTTCAATTACGTCACTACCGGAAAGATTCGGGACGCCAGGAAGAGAGCAACCGAGTGTGAGCCTCCCGCTGAATGAAATTGAACGGCAAACTCAGTTCATTCATTCAACTTCATGAGGAAATTTGACAGTGTGTGCCAAGCATTACATGTTAGTTTATGCTGCCAGGTAAGAGTGAGCAGACCACGGAGCTCAGTCAGTTAATGTTAGCGAGCTGGCTGCTAAACCCGGCGTGTTTACATCGTTGCTAGTCAGTGTTAGCAACCTCGTGCTATAAATATCAGCATCAGGGACAGTCACACAGTGTCTGAGCTCATTAGGCGGCATTTGGCCGTTGTGTCTTGAAATAGCCAGACGTAGCATCAGCTGCTTAACAATAGTAATGTCCCGTTTGGCTCTCTGTGTTTTATTACAAGCTGCTCTTGTTTGTTTTAAGTCGAGCTGCAGCCAATTACATGGTGGCATCCTAACACCTTTCCTCTGACTTTGCCTGTCTCTCCCTTTCTGCAAGGTGTGCGCGTGCATGTTTGTTATTGTTCCTAGGATTGCTTTGCTTAGAGTGCGTATGCATACCTGACTTCAGCTGCAGTCGTGTGTATCTGTGTGTGAAGAGCACCGAAGAGTCATGTCGGTGTCGGTTATCATTAAGTGGGGAGGTCAGGAATACTTCATCAGTTCTCTGTCTGAGGAAGACACGGTGTTGGACCTGAAACAGTCCATCAAGACCTTGACTGGGGTCCTGCCAGAGAGACAGAAACTCCTGGGACTCAAGGTCAAAGGTGAGATGATGTCACTGATAAGTACCTGATTCCTGCGCTAGTTAGTGTGAATAATGCTATATGAAGTCCAATCCAGGTGTAAGACCAAGGGACGTTATTTCATCTTGTTCTTTTATGTAATTGTGCAGGCTACATAAAAGACCTTCCTGGATGCTAATCATATTTAAAAAATATTCACCCTAAGTTGATGTTTCTGTTTTCTCCACCTATCTGCAGGCTATGCAGCATATAATTTATTTTATATATATGTATATAATTTTTTTTTAATAAAAAAAAAAGTTATACATGCTCTTAACCTGAATTTATACAGAATTTCTCTCTCTCTGCATTTTCTGTTCCTTTCCCTTTTCATCCTGCCTGTAGGTAAACCAGCAGAGGATGAGATGAAGCTGGGCTCTTTGAAATTGAAGCCTAATACCAAGATCATGATGATGGGTACCAGAGAAGAGAGTCTGGTAGGTGGCTAGAGAAAGATAGAGAAATAAAAAAATTAAAATCTGGCTGGAACTGTTATAGAATGACTGTCTGCCTGGCTAGTGTTCAGGTTTACCAGACAAGAGAGCTGAGGGGTAGCTTGTAAATATTCTGTTCATTCATGATTTAGAATCAGCTAGCGGATCAGGAGATGGTTGTTTAGATGAACATCTGACAGCTGTTGACATTTTTTGCGGGGTATATGCTATGGGTATAATGTACTCACTGATACACTTTTAACTGTGCATGTGTTTTGTTTTGTGAAGGAAGACGTTTTAGCCCCTCCACCAGAGAACGATGACGTTGTCAATGATTTTGACATCGAGGAGGAGGTCATTGAAGTGGAGAACAGGTCAGTCAAAATTTTAGAAATTGTTGAAGGAAACCTGTCTTTGTGTGTGAGTGTGTGGGTGCGTTTGAGAAACAAATATTGTTTTATGTCTTCAGAGAGGAGAACCTGGCAAAAATAGCTCGAAGAGTCAAAGAGTACAAGGTAGAGGAACTAAACCCTCCTAGAGAAGGCAAGAGGCTCCTGGTTTTGGATGTGGACTACACACTGTTTGGTGAGTTGATATCATCATGTGTCTCTTTAATAAGATCCTTTGCAAGAAACAAAAGAGGAGGCCTTGCACTTACTGTCTGTTTATCAGCTGCTTGTTTAACCATGGACACTCGTATAATAATCCTGTGTGTGTTTTTAGATCACAAGTCATGTGCAGAAACAGGTCACGAGCTGATGAGACCCTACCTTCACGAGTTCCTGACATCAGCCTACGAGGACTACGATATTGTAATTTGGTGTACGTATCTGTCATATAAGTATGTCTGCCTAGTTAATTTTTGTTGTTTTGGCCCAAATTGAGCATCTGATTCACAAGGAAGAACAAAACAAACAGACTGAGCCCGCCTTTTTTTCTAATGGTGGCAAATGCCCGATAAAATGTCCAGTATGTGTTTGAGTAACCGTGTCCTGTCACTGAGATGCCTCTTGTGCTTGGGTGTGTGCAGACATTGTGTTGTGTTTATTTGTTATTTTTTTTCTTTCATGATTTTATTCATTCCTAATTAACACGCATAATCTGTTCTGTCTTTTAAGCTGCTACAAGTATGAAGTGGATTGATGCAAAAATGAAGGCATGTACTTCCCTTATTTCTTTAGCATTTCTTTTATTATCCGGAACATTTTTGTTGCCAAAAGGTGGCAGTGTTAATCAAGTTGGCATACAGTATATGAGCGTAGATGGATCAGAAGATAACACCACTGTGTGTGTTTATGTGTGTGTAGGAGCTGGGAGTGACAGACAACCCTAATTACAAGATTACGTTCATGCTGGACAGTGCGGCCATGATTACGGTACACACCCCAAAGAGAGGAGTTGTGGAGGTTGGTACACTTGCTGTTTAAAATATTGGCCTGTGTCACTGCTGTGGTCACACATCAATGCTATGGACATATCTGAAGCATTATTTCTTTTGGCAGTTAATCGGTCATTGAACATACCACTGCAAGAAAATCAATTTTATATCCAATCTGAGTGTCACTATCTAAAGCCATAATCTAATTTTTGTTCAACATTATTTCTGTAACTAAATCTGAGCATTGATATTATGGGATCTGTCATAGTTTCAGAGGGTAAATCTCCAAGAATTTAATGTTTTTTATACTGAATAACAGAAACAAGCGTTGGTATTGGTATCTATTTTCAGATAATCCTCAAAAAAGGCATTTTGGGTAAACTGTAAGCATCACATGCCTGTGACGGACAGGTGCCTGGTCAAATGTTAAATGGACTGGGACTTATACAGAGTTTTTCTACCCTAACTGACAACTCAAAGTGCTTTTTGCTACAAGCACCATTCACCTAATCACACACACTACAGTCATATTAATAGAGTCATATTGTAACAGTCTCCAAATGTTCAGTTAGAGGTTCTGTTTACTCAAGGAGAGAGAGAGAGCTGCAAATGTACAAGTGTACATGTACACAGCATGCACAAAGGTGTGGTTTTGAAAGTTTAACTTCCACCCTTTATTGATGTCACGAGCAACATGCCCTGTCATTTGAATCTTAGCTGGTGTCATGAAGTCACTGCAGGTGGAAATTCCATGTGATGAGTCAACAATGTGAAATCTTGCGGATCTGGAAACCGTCACTGGTGTATAATTGGTGCTTTCACTAAAGATATGTGCCACACTCGATACAGAAATTATTATATAAAAACCCTTCTTAAAATGTGTTACATTTTAGACAATGAAAAATAGCTGAAAGTAGTTTGAGCACTTTGGATGTTTCAAAAGCTGCGAAAATAAACAGCCAAACTGGAAAAGATGTCAAACCAGGTCAGAAAATTTGTTCTCAATATATGTCCAGGCTGTCCTCAACCCGATGCTCCTGTTGATGCCTCTGAGCACTCTCTCAGAGCTCATTATCTGAGAATGAGCCAATAGATCATCATGAGTGTTGTAAACTGAGTAAACGGGAAAAGACATTTTACATCTTCGGGACCATAATTTGTTTCATTGTACAAATTATTTTTTAGAACACGTCAGTGCAAATGCTGTGTCCAAATGATTTTGACACAGGAGGAATCACCAGTAGAAGAAAAAAAAAATAGATAGGCTGTGGTGTGTTTTAAGTAAACACCACGTGGTTAAATCACTCTTGAGAATGTACTCAAAATGCACTTTTTTTTGTTTTCTCCAGTGAATTATCAGACGAGAGATAAAACATTCAATGCCTGTTTCTATTACTTTACATCTTAGGCATTAAACTTGTCCAGCTTAGTTTGTCAAACTACGATATAGACCACCATGTTGATGCTCAGAGCAGGTTATACACACACATGTTATATAAAAACCAGTTCATTCACCACTTGCCAAAGCAAGATTTTGGCTTTAGATTGTGGTGGTGGGTTTCAGATCGATTTGGCTCCGGTCTGCTGTACTTAAGAAGTTGTCATGGCCTAAAAATGCTGGAACAAATGAATATTTAAAAGAACCCCCCCTCTGTACTTCAAGGGGTTGAAAAAAGATAAGTAATTAAATCATAGTATGAAGGTATAATTTTTCATAACTTCCTTAAATAAGATATTTAAACATATGTGAGTCTGGGCGTGTCAAATGGGAAGCACATATATAACATGGCTGTGTAGTGAGGATAAACGTGAAAAGAAGGGGTCGAGTATCTCTTGTCAGATAACACTATACTGTGTTTAGGTTAGATACAGTTGTATACACATCGTGATGCTAAATTACTAAGGAAATGCTCGGGAATGTTTCCGGCGTATGCTCCTAGGTGACGTGTATCATATCGTCGTTTTACCACTCCAGGTGTGACTGCATGCGCGGTGACAAGATGTAGTGATGTGCTTGAATACCTCCTTCATGACGTTTACTGCTTTGTGCAAATGTCATGGCACTGATTTAATCTATTTCATGGCTTCCACAGGTGAAGCCCTTAGGCGTGATATGGGGGAAGTACGGAGAATTTTATAACAGGAAGAACACCATTATGTTTGACGACATCGGAAGAAACTTTCTAATGAACCCACAGAATGGACTTAAGGTCGGTTTGTTCATACAGTTATCTTGACCATTTTTCTCGTCTTCTGGTACAATCATCTAAAGATTTTAATGAAACTTTTTCTTAATTTGTCGTTGTGAATTTGCATTAGATCCGACCCTTCATGAAGGCCCACCTCAACAGGGAGAGGGACAGGGAACTGTACAAACTGTCTCAATACCTCAAAGAAATCGCCAAGCTTGACGACTTCAGTGGACTCAACCACAAACACTGGGAGAGGTACGCTCTCATTGAACAGCTAAACAGTATAATTTGCATAGTTGTAGTTGCATACCTCAAACCTGTAGCACCTGTTAGACCTGAACAGCCATTTACAAGAAAATACTGGATATATATAAAAAAAATTTTTTTTTACATCTAATCCCAACACACACAGGAATCTTACTTAAAATTTTATTGCATTCAGATTATTTAAAGTCTAAAATTCATCCTACAAAATGCATCCAATTCTGGGGATTAATGAACACAATCTAAAATAAGAAGGAGTCTTTCCATCCCAAGCAAAGGCTGAAAGATGAGATCTCCTCTGCACTTTGTTGTGTCCATTCTTAGCTTTATTTTTGTTATCTGTGATGTCATGGTTGGTTATTTAATTGACTATTCAATAACTTATGCTATGATTTGTTTGCACTGTACATGGTACTACCTCTATTGTCCTACTGTCTCCCTCAATTTTTAGTTGCTTTGGCCTGTAAAGGCTTTAAATGTTCTTCGATTACATGTTTCTGCTCGTTTTTAATGTCGTGTTCCCAGTGTCACTGGGACATTTTCCCGAATCAACATGAATTCAATCGAATGTGTTTAAAATATGTGCTGATTGTGTGCCTGTTTGTTTCTGCAGGTACCTCTCTAAGAGGCAGCACCACTGAAGAAGGACTATATTATCAACGCAAAGACTGGGGGTGGATGCAACCAATGCATCATCCACTTGTCAAACAGAGAACAAACACAGTCCTTCATCTTCATACCAAACCTCACTAAAAGTCCAACACTAACCCTACAATTACACACAAGGTGAAAAAACCTCAGGACTGAGACGGGCTTCCCAGTTTATATATCTGCATGTTCTCTGCCTTCTCTTAGTCTGGAACATTTGTTTGTCCAAATATTGTTTACATTTACTATCAGTGTGAAAGGTGCATTGTAAAAAAAAACAAAAACAAATCCTGTTTGAGACCACACTGATTTAATATCACAGACTCCAGCTCACCTGTTTACTCATGGTGGTCAACAAGGGTTTAATATAGATAACTGAGGTCCACTATTTCCTGGAAGTATTTGAGATCTTTTACACCTGCTTGGTGTTTTAGATGGGTGAATAGTAGCAGATGTGTTAAGTTGATTACCAGTAAAACATACTCTATCAAGCCTCTCTGCTTTACCAAGTGAGTAGGAGAAGATAAAAATCTAATTTCATTATGGTTAAGGTCAGTAGCCTGCCTTCAAAGAGATTGACCTGCAAAAAGCTAAAGAGCAGCAACAAATAAGAAAAATGAAACTGCATAAGCACTGAAAGTGTTTTCAGTAAGTGTGGATATTCTGGTAATTTAACGTGTTTTTTTATGTACTATTTGGAGTGTCTGTTTGATTTGTAATAAATGAAGTGAAAAGTTGGAACGTCTGGAAGTTTTGTGAGCGTCCAACAAACGACAGCAGCCTGCACATGCAGACATATGCAACAATTCTTAAAACTACTGAGATCAAAATCTGTTGGTCTTAGAACTGGCTAGCTAAATTATTTCATCGGAACAAGCGTGGCACCGTTTACGGGTCTGTAGGGCGTCACTGCAAACAGGCCTGTGGGGCGGAGGATTTTAGTATTTACATTGTGTACATGGATGTTACAGTCAGGCTTCCACGGCTGGATATTCGTGTGCATACATGTCCAGAAACATACTGATGTTTTTCTGTGGATGCTGATTCTGTTTCATCGCAGGACACGAGACTCGAACGGACGTAAAGCATCGGTTTTATTTCTTTGATGCTCATTAGATCGTTACAGCTCTCATTGAAATGTTTTTGGAAAATCCAAGCGTCAATGAACAAACTGAAGATGAGAATACAAGAACTGGATAGCACAAATTTTTAATTGTAATGTTTTGTTTTTTTCTTTTTTGTAATTGAAGTGGGTTTTTAAACATTTCAGCATGTATTAAGGTGGCAAAGTTTGGCGTTTGGGTCTCATTTTATGAAGCTGAAGCTCTGGAAACATGAGCTATACGACATGTCAAGCAGTCCCTGGAAATTCAGTTTCTTTTCATTTATTAAGCGCTGCCGTTTTTGTGTTTTCTTCATTACATCGACCAAATTGTGGTTGTAAATATGAAAATAAACCTTTTTTTGTACCGCGCTTGCTTGTACTGTTCTTCATTCCTGAGCTCGTTAAAAATGAGTTTTACAGTTAGAAGCACTTCATTACTTCCTGTTCATAACTTGTACACCATGAACACCATAAATGATAAAAGACTAATTTATTGAATAAAGAACATAAACAATGCCAATGATGACACCTCGCATAATACCATGGTTTCCAGTGCC
>VOQK01029705.1:0-19517 GCA_015052645.1 Benitochromis conjunctus | reverse complement strand
ATTAGGATCCTGAAAGGATGGTAAGTCTGGTGCAGTGTTCACCCTCTGGTGAACCTGGTCACCACCCCCTGGTCAACCATCAGACACTTGTACTGCACATCAGGGAGCACCTGCTTGTGTCTTTGAGAGAATTTAGTGTCTTTTGTGTGTTTTACACATCATAATATGTTTTATCTGGAACTCTTAACTAATGCAATCAGACTAGTTGCAGGTTTCTTTGCAATAATACAAAATAATATAATATACAATTTGGAAACTCGAAGTACTTAACGTTTATACGTTGATGCATCATAGTGAATCCACATGTAGTATCCTGCCCAGTATATTATCAAGCTTATATGATTTGTGCAACAATGAAACTGAAATTTTGCAGTCACCATATCTGGCATATATTTTGTATGTGTTTAATTACAAAACTTTACCACATATACATCAGTGTCTCAGGTAGTTGTGAACTAGTGGATGTGCTCTTGGGAATGACACTGAATCTCATACTGCTAGGACTGAATGAGGAAGATCACTGCATCATAACCAATTAAAAAAACTCCACAAAACATCCATTTCCACAAGTAATAATGAACAGTCTAAGATGTGAACAATTAATCGAAAACTTTCCGCATTCATTCAGTCCACTGTCATTATGAAGAAAGCCTGTGGCTCGGCTCTTTGGCGTGGTATGTAAGGCCACGGATAAAGTAAGAACAACTGACAATTGTTCAGATTCGCTCTGGCTTTGATTGAACAGTTCTGACAAAAAGTCTTATACTTTAAATGACGTACAGCATCTTAGTTATAAATCTGTGAAATTTAAAACGAAACAATTTTTCTCTACAGAAAATTTGCAAAGTCAACCAGCGGTCTGGATTAGCGGTTTGGTTCTGGCCCACAGCTTTATGTTTTCACCATATCTTTCAATCCGAATTCTTCAGTACACTACAACCTTTCCTTTAACTTGCTTGTTCTCATCTCCTCAACCATTCCTCTGTAATAATGTTTGGTTATGGAAAAATCCCGCAGGCTTTGGCAGAGCTTAAAGGGCTAATTAGCAACAATGAAATAAACCAGCAGAGTCTGGTGTTTGACAAGAGCGGGATTAAAAAGACATTTCCCCAGCTGGTAGCGCCGTACAAAAACTCATGCCCTTTCGGTCCAGTGACTATGATGCAACACATCACATCTCCCCTGTGCCTTTTTACATCTTTTATAATCTTTTCTTGTACATTGCCATAAAGTGTGTCACAGCTGGATTGTCTCCACGCAACATAGAAATGTGATCACAAAGTGAGCTGCAGACACCTTCGTGTCTTGTTTGCACTATGCAATTGCAGTTCAAGTCAAATTAGGTTTTTGTGTCAGACTTTTCTCCTAACGTATCCTGACATGATTGGATAATAAAAGTCACAATGAAGCGAGAGGAGCGATGTCAGCTTCTAAAAGCCGTCCTGAATTAAAGTGGCTGCATCTGTTTTCTCTGTCAGCTTGGCTAAGAAGGTGTCTAACTGAAAGTCTAATCCTAATCTAATTAATTCTAATAGGGCCTGATGTAATCCATTTATTTGCGCTGATTGGATTTCTTAGGATGGTGACTGGAGACCTTTGAGTGGGATCATTGTAATGATCCCACTCACCAGTGGTTTGTATTTATTAAACACAAGTAACAGTTTGATGGTTATTCTTTAGATAGTTCTTATAACTGAGGAACTCTTATTTCTACATCAAAGAAAGCCTTCCATCAGAGCAGATTTCAGTGTGACATGAATTTGAAATGAGAGACACACACTGGAACCAGCGCTGCCAAACGGCCGACAGCGGGACAATGGGAAATATTTAACTTCCTGTGCTGCTCTGGAACGTCACCATGGATGCACACAAATGTTCGTTTAAGGAAGCTGGGTATAAATATGCACACGCACAGAAAGACCGCACGCAAACATGAATGTGGAAAAATACATACATGGACTCACACGTACACAAATGCAGCCAATTGCCAAGACCAGTCAGCTGGTGTGACACCATATGTTGCAGTGTTGGCAGCAAATGTTAATTCGAAGGACTACAAACCAGTTAGAAGCTATAAACATAGTCAGGAAATTCCTGCACTGAGGAAAGACACATGCAGTCACTGACGTCTGAATTCAGTGTTCGAATGTAGGGTGGAGGGAATGAATGCACACGTGCACTTGTGTTTTTGTGTGTTCAAAAATGTACGACGCAAAATTTAAAAAGAAATCTTATGACACAGTATTTTAATTTCATATATAATATGAAACTAAAATACTGGCACAAGACTTTAAATCTGTCTAGTCCTGAGCTGAGCTGGTAGAGCTGAAGGCTCGCCTCAGTAGCACATATATTCACATGTAATGTAAATCTATACAGTGGGAATTTAAGCTCAACGTGTTAAGCTGAAGACTGTGTGACTTTCAGCTCCCAGAATACCACCAAGGCCCCAAAGACCACCTACACGTTAAGTCGGGCTCCTCTAAGCTTCTAGGTCTCCAAAAAACCCAATTTCAAAATACATGTAGCTTGGGCATCCCCGCATGTAACCAGTATTTGTGACAACAGCATGTGTGTTTGCTTTGTTTTTAAGATGGAGTGCGTGCAGAGATGCTGGTGTATTATCTTCTCATTCTCTGTTCTCTCTTCTGATGAAAGACTCCACTTTATCGGCAGATGGTATCACTTAATATCATTTTAGCTGTCCAGTTATATTGGTCCACTTCTGGTCACTAAGCAATCTCTCCTGCCTTCTGGTATAGTTTACATTATCGTGCTGCAAGCAGGGAAACTCTCTGGTTTGTTTCTGTGTCATAGCACCATCAGGGCCCACACAGTGTTCCCAAACACAGTCCTCACAGGCAACTAAGTTTATGGTTATGGACCACCTGATACTATGAGGATCTGCTGGCAATTGCAGTGTTTCATAGTTTGCTTTTTCTCAACTCGAAGAGGTACCAGGTACTTGCAGATCAAGTAGCATATACCCCTTTTCCACAGTTGGAGTGCCAGCGTTGGTGTGTTGCCAGTTATGCATCATGCTTTTTAAGAACCAGCCACTAGGTGCTAGGTACTGAAAGATGGGGTAATTTCAGTGTGAAGTAATTCATGGCAGACAGAATCTTCCGGCTATGTCTGTGCGTCATTGGTGCACAGACATAACCAGAGGTGATTACCCCTCCCATAGCAACCAGCCGAGTGGTTTCAACATTAGGGCCAGCAGTCTTGTGGTTCGGTGTTGGTGCCAGCTTTTCAAGGAGCTAAAAAGACCAAACAAACAACCAAACAAACAAACAGAAATGTGTGTGCCTGTCATCTTAAAGATACCCTGCAGTATTTACAGGGGGCCTGCATCTGAAACCAGATGTAACAGCTTCTTGACAGTCACAAAATTATTTTGGAGCAAAATAAAGAACTCCTTATTCACAAACCAAAACTGCCTCGGTTATGTTTGGTTGTTTGTTAGTTTATTCTCATACATAAATAACACTTTCCATGAACCAGTCCCTCTGAGTCACAGGGCTCTTACAAAAAGCAAAAAACAAAATATTAATGTCACTCAGTGATGTTTTGTCAGAGCCAGACTTTGTTCTGTCTTCCAGTCTTTAAAAATCTTTGTCCAGTCTGTTTTTTTGTTTTTGTTTCATATGCCACTTAGCAGGGACCAGTTCAATTCAATTCAATTCAATTCATCTTCCTCCGCTTATCCGGGTCTGGGTTGCGGGGGCAGCAGCCCAAGCAGAGAAGCCCAGACGTCCCTTTCTCCAGCCACCTCCTCCAGCTTGTCCGGGGGGACACCAAGACGTTCCCAGGCCAGCTGAGAGATATAATCTCTCCAGCGTGTCCTGGGTCTGCCCCGGGGCCTCCTCCCGGTGGGACATGCCCGGAACACCTCACCCAGGAGGCAATTCAATTCAATTCAATTCAATTCAATTCAATTCAATTCTCACCAAATCACACCACAAGTGTTTTATCATATAAAGACCCTATCATACCAGAGAGATATGAGAGATATTCCCTCCCAGTGGGAGGGAATAATTCCCTTTTAACAGGCAAAATCAAGCCCGGGCAGGGGCAGCCATTGACTTGTTGGTGTAGAGGGGAGGAAGACAGCACAAAAGGCAGACTGTGGAAGAGAGCCAGAGATGAATAATAGCTAATGATTAAATGCAAAGTGGAGAATAAACACACAGACTGAAAAGACATAAGCGAAGAAGAATTAAAACAGTTACATGGGCATAAAATAGTTTTTTTTGCACCAACAAAGTGATTCTAAAGAACTATTTGGTAAAAACTGGGCATAGCTCAGCATTGTGTTCAGTGCATCCTTAAAGAAATGTTGGGAAACTGAAGAAGTGGAGGGCAAGAGAGGAAGTCACAATCATAAGAAAAAAAGTATACAGCAGATGAACAGCATCTGAAACCCATCCTTAAGAAATAAAAAAAAAATCCAGCAAAGACCTGAGCTGAGAGATGCATCTGGCCCTTCAGTTCCATCCATCTACTGTCCACTGAAGCCTCATCAGAAAGTGTTTTGGGAAAACAGTTGCAACAAGGAAATGGAGAAAAGGCAAGAACCTTACAGAGTGATGAATCCAAATGTGAAATTCTGTGGTTTAAATTACGATCAGTATGTATGTAGAACTCTGGTATTAGGGACTGTGTCAAAATTGATGGAACTATTAACACAGAACACATTTTTCAGCATTACAATGATCCCAAAAATGTTGCATGTACATTAAAAGCGTACACAGATTTAGTTAGTTAAGCAACAACTCAGTGCGTTGCCATGATACTGCATTATATCTCTTGCCATTTTCCCCTTTATTTCCTCAGTTCAGGGAGGACACTCGTGTCGAGTGACTCTCAGATGCCTCCACCCGAGGTCTGAAGGACAGGCAAACATTATGTAATGTCTCTGTACAAACAGCACTCTACTGTAAAAGAGCATTCACCTTCATCGAACATACACAGATATGCACATTTGCACAGATTCAGTCAGGCATCTATGCACATGTTCCTTTAAAAACAGTAAAAAGGTGAAATGTCACCTAAAACCCTCAAATCTTGCCATATTTGGTGTCAGTAAATTTACCCTGTTGTGCTTATCACATGAGCCCAGCCTTTATATTATCTTTGTCCTATTTCTGGCCCTCTTCCCTTCATGCAACTAATCTGTGTGACTACCCACCCATTAAAAAAATTAAATTAAAAATGAAAAATTTAGAAAGTCGTATGTTTCAGCTAAAGATATTCTGCAGGTTGTTGACATTTAAGAGGATGGATCAGTGCACCTTTAGATATAGGCCTACAGCACAGCCTTTGTGCATCAGGCCAGATTTAAAGAATCGTGGGTGTTTGTACATGTGTGACACAAACAGACAGACAGACAGACAGACAGACAGACAGACAGACAACCTGTCTGTCTGTTCTCACAGTCCTGCTTTTTCTTTTTTTGGCAGGAGATGTTTGGTCGGTATCAGCTCAGGCAGCAAAACAAGCTCACCATCTATAAACTCTCTGTGATTATAAGATACACTTGGCACATCTCTCTGTGTAACACACACTCTCGGGACATTGTGTATCTGTGCATGCACGTTCTGGATATTCTGCATAGCCAGGCTGTGCTAATGTGCAGTTGCATGTCTGTTTGCACATTACATGAGTGAGCCTGTGTGCAGGGATGTGGATACGCATGTACATTGGGGTTTCACTGTGTTAGTGCCCGTTTGTGCCTCATTTGCAAGAACTATCATTGCATTTCAGAGATACAGGGTGTGTGTGTGTGTGTGTGTGTGTGTGCGTGTGTAGGTCAGCGCAAATCCGTACCTTAGCCTGTCAGCTATTAACAAATATCTGAGACACAGCCCAGGGAGGTCTCTGCAGTGAGAATAAGCTGCTTCTGTCCAACAACATGCACACATCACTGTGTGTGCATGCATCTGCACTGTCTCTTAGCCTAACCAAAGTAGTGCATTGTTCCTGTTTGTGGGCAAGTGATCACACAGGACACATATGCCTTTTTTGTGAGTTGTGTTAACAGTTTAGCTCTTATAACTTCTTATAACGCAGACACACCAAGACAAATGTTTCACAAGGAAGTGAAAGCATATATTCACATGTAGAGAAAGGAAGTGCACAGGATGTAAAACATTGAAATGATGTCTCCTACCACTGACCACTTTTCTCAGTTTCACAATTCAAAGAATTCTATATGACATCAAAACCTTTAAATAGACCAAAGGTCAGCAGTCGTACACAGAAGCACAGAGAGGAAAGGTGGAGATAATAAAACAGTGTTTATGGAGTTAGCTATATATGTGTGTCTAAATCTGTCACATCAGTCTTGCCAAAATCCAATAAAACATTAGAACGTCACCACTAAAATTCAATTTTAAGTTAAATCAGTCTTCAAAGAAAAACGTTCTTTTTCACGTGATTTTCTGTCAAGACAAGTCAGCGCAGTGTGACATTAGTTGATTTGTGTCGTTTTCTCCCTCAAAAGCTTCGAATTAAATATGAATCATTTCATAAACAGACGCAACAAACAATTAGATGGTTTTGGTGCATTAAATGCAGCTCTACTAAAAGTCTGGGCTATAAGTACACACAGATAATTAATTTAATCATTTTGGTACATAACGGAACAACTAAGTGTTAGATATGCCTCAGCAGAATACAAGTTGTGTGTTTACTCATAACTGTTATTAAGTGAATATTAAATACAGCTGGAGACAGTGTGAAAAAAGTCATTTCTACACAACCTGCTGTATCAGTGCAATTTATAAATATAGTAGAGGCATAAGAACTTTGATTACTAGGCGATTAAATCAGATGTTTTTTCTGCTGAGATGCTTGACTGTCTGCTAACCCTGCAGCAAATTCAGATGATGCAGACAGCATGTGGCTCTAATATAGTCAGGTCTGAACGATCTTTGTAAATCAAGAAGCATTAGAAGCAGTAAGCTGTCTTATTATACACTCTTTTAACAAAAGTATTCAGAGTTGTTGAACAAACTCACTTTACCCTAACTCGCTTTAAACATTTAAAACGAGCAGTACAGAAAGAAGATATCCAAAAAGATATTTACCATCAGCTGCCAGTGACCAGTTTTGGAGGTATTTGCATAATTTACTTTAATAAAAGCAACACTATGAAAATACTCCACTACAATTTAAAATCCTGAACACAAATCATTAATATGTGTGAGCATTATTTAGTTTTTTTAATCAAATAAAATATCAAAATTAAAAGTAACTATTCGACAGAAAAAAATGTCCCTATATGTTGTTTTATGGCAATGTATAACGCTTGTGTATTAATATTGCCCATGCATCACTGTGCTGAAGGCTTTATGCCGAGAAAGAGCTCTATAGAGGTGGAGAGCGTTGCTGGAGAAGTACAGAGAAGGTGAGGAGGGATTGCACTGAGTCTTTGTGACTTTACAAAAAGTATATCATATGGCGCTAAGAGAGGAACTGTGGTTCTGCATGAAGAAGTCAGAAGTGGCAGAGAAGTATATAAGAAGTGGAGACCAGTGTCAGGGGGGATATGTGACAGAAGGATGGCAGCAAGAGTGAAAGGCAAGGTTCACAAGATAGTAGTGAGACCTGCTATGAAGTATGGTTTGAAAACAGTGGCATTAAGAAAAAGACAGGAGGCAGAGCTGGCGTTGAAGATGCCAGAATTGACACTGTAAGTGACAAGAATGGACAAGATCAGAAGTGAGTACATCAGAGGGGGACACATTTAGGAAGGAAAGGCTGAGATGGTTTGGACATATGCAGGGGTGGGGGGGCAGGCAGAAGGAAAAGAAAGTGTTGCATTTTACTGCTGTACAACCCTTTTTAAATAATATATTAGATTTTTTCTCTTATGTGCTAATCTGGAAGTGCTCGATAGAGCTTTCACATCAAACCCACCATGTAAGAGTTGATAGTCCTCCCTCATCTCTTTTCTGTGAAAGAAGATGAGCGCTAAGCATTATTAAAAGTTACTTCCCACAACACAGTAACTTTTCCCTATCAGACATGCTAATAAAGGTAATTAGCAAGAGACATCTTACCTGTTGAGATAATAAAAAGTTTAAGGGGAAGTTGGCTAAAAATAAGCAAAGGAATAGTTGATCTGGTTTTGCTAGCTATTAGCATAGTTAGCAGGCTGCCTGATATGCTTGTATTCATGCAGCTCTGGTTTGTAACTTCAGTCTCCTGCAACAGGGTTTTGTGCAAGTAGGCTCTATCTTTCGAGCGCTGCTCCTAGCATCTTGGAAATAAAACTTCAATGGTCTTTATCTGAATAATTATATCGGCTCACCCAATACTACCACAAATGACAGGCAGGAAAGAAAGAAATGCTTTACAGATTAACCTGATTTTATGAAATAAAAAGTACATATATGTTAGGTACGCTCGTGAGTGTAGTTACCATACGCTGTATATAAATGATCAACATGCTGTATATTCAAAGAAAAGCTAATGAATTGAAGCCTGGAGTCTAGCTGGAGGCCAGCTGTGGTAGCTGAAATAAGTCTATTGACGTTTCATCGGTGATGTCATGTACACAGGTGCTTAAGAATTGGTTCTTGACATGGAGGAGCTTGTAGACATGGTCCTCCATACTGGATGTTATACTGGTTGTAAGTAAACATGTATTCCCTGATTGCTTAGCAATTGCTTGTGGAGATTGCTAGCTGTCATTGGGTTAAATTTGTTGCACTGTCATGCCTCCAAAAAGGTGTAAAAAGCATTTTGGGGTTAGTGAGGTAAGCGTGGCGGCCTGTTAGTGACCAAAGAGAGCACAAGGAGGTTTAGCTACAGCAAGCACCATCTATAGCAGCAACCTACACCAACCACTTGCGAACCAGTCTGAGAATGCACATTTTTCCCTTGCAACTGGTGACTGTATCACATCCAAGATGGTGGACAACTCTTGAGAACTATGCGTATCCTATCATCAGAGAAATCTTTATTGGAAATCGAGACTCCGACTTGCCTCGTTTGTGACATGCAGTTCTAGATACCAAGATGATGATGACAAAAAGGTTGGCGTAATGCTTCACACTGGGACTTAACAAACAGATGGCTACACTCATGTTTTACACGCCGACTGTGATGACTATGTGTGTGCAAAAACATACATAAACATAAGGCAGTATTACCCAAACATTTAAAGCTCATTTTAATATCTAAGATAATCGTGACACCAACAGTATCGATAACATTTAGGACGCGCACCAAAAAAAGGATGCCTCCCTACAGTAATCTTCCAATACCTAAACTGGTCAAACTTCACAAACACACATGGACACATCCACAGTTTGTTTTCATGTGTGAGTGGAAAGACGTGTGTATGAGTGTTTTAAGGCAGCAAAGCTGATTGTATTTCCTCTCCAGCAGCTGATACTGTAGCTGCTGTGACCAGCTGCAGCTGTCACTGTGTGTCACATGCACCCACACACACACATGCACTCACGCCAAACTCACAGCACACCGCCCACCCCACCCGCATGTACCCTTTAACTTGAATGCATACGTGACAGCGGAGTCTTCATGAATAACCTGCATGACTGAATAAGCACAAAAAGCCCCTGTCTCACGGGTTAGTTTAAAAGGATAAAGGTGCAGCGCAGTGAAAATCACATTTCCTCAATGTCATTTTGCTGGTCGACCTAAGAGGATTTGGAGGAAGCATTTTCCTTAAATATGCCACAGTTGTGGAAATTTCTTGTGTAATATTTTAGACAAGCTTGGTCAACAACATGCCACAGAGTTGTTTTTTCCACTGGTTACGTGAAAAGCATCATTGTTTCAGTGAGTGCTAAGGCTAAGACAAAGCTAGGAAGGACTGGATTAGCAGTGTTTTTATTGATTTTATCTAAAGAATAAATACAGTGACATTAATACACTCAGATTTCCCCGCACTGTAACTGTAACTGAGAAAATAACTGCATGCTAACGGCACATTATTCATCAAATTGTCTAAATACGTTTCACACATGCATCCACACATTCGCACAGACAAAACAACAGATATATGCTGTATAATTTTAAACGTCATTACTTTTACTTGTGTATCAATCTATACAGCAATGAGATGACATTCATGTGACTTTGACGGAGGTAGAAAGTAAAGCTCTTTCCTCCAGTTAACTTTCAGTTTTGATAAGCCAAGTTTCAGATTTGTCTCAGTATCCCAAGTCCCATTGGGATACTGATGCAGCTTTCTTTCTTTCTTTCTAACTGTAGCCTGATATTTTGGTGCTTTATTCTAAGGTTCATATGTATCAACTGGATATGATTTAAAATCTCCTCTTTCCCATGTCACTGAAAAAAAAGTTCCTTTAAAAAATAGAAAATTTACGATAACATTCAACAAGTGCATTATTTGTTTTTGTTTTTTTTTAAAGTTTCTGCATGTGGTTAAAAAGTGTGATTTTTGAAAAGTCCAGAGAAAAAAAATCCATAAATTTAATACTAAAGCTATTTTTTATAGTGTAATGTAAGATTTATCACCAGAATCAGTTTCAGTAAGTTCACATATCATCAAAAGGCATACCTCATTTATTCTACCTGTTTTATTTTCCATAACTTAACGAACTTGAACCCCAGTGCAGAAAAAAACACCCACCTGAAAGGTAATCCAAATCTCATATGTGTAACAGTACATTAAGAAGATTCTGTGGATGTTTCAAGCTTTACATTGCAAAAATAATCATTTTCACATACTGTAAACATACTGTACATTGAGACAGATACATGCAGGTGATATTTACAGAAATTGACCTTGTTCAAAAGTTTTTTTTTGTTTTTTTTTAAAATCACAAATCACATTCGCGCACATAAAAGATGAACAAGAGAGATCATTGTCAATCCGACTAGCTCTGTTTCATATTTGGGCTAATTTATTATCATCACTGTGCATTTGGGAAATGGTGAAAGAAAGACTAATCCAAACACATTTTTTGTTTCAGCAAAGCTTCTGCTGAGAGCAATGTATAAAGTAAGCACTTAAAATATGTGTAACCTGACTGGTATGTTTTTACAGGGGAGTGTAACAGACAATGTTATTGAACCAGATCCAACTACATAAAAAAAGATCTCCCAGCTCTTCTGACAGAGTGCACCGTTCGTACTTACAACAGAGCTTAAGCAGACAGGATAAAAGGAAAGCGTGGGCTCATGGTGTTGTTGGCGGAGGGGCAGAGTGGGGATATAGTTTAAGGGAATACGCAATGAAAGGAAGCCAACAAATGGGGAGGACGCTCATGACAGTCACAAGTTTGGGTCTCGCATGTTTATCTGATACACAAATATACAACACTAAATAACTACGGACCAGCTGTGAGTTTTGTTAGAAGGAATGAAAAAAACAGGCAAACTGCGAAGCCTTAAAATATACTCCCTGTTTCAAATAAGACTTTTGGCCACTGGGCAAACATGTAGTTTCTTATCTCAGTTCTGTTGGGTTCTGGTTCATGGAGAGTTTATCTTGATATTATACTTAAACTTTGGTATCTGACGAAAAAAGAAGGTTATTTTAACTGCAAATATTGTTTATATTTCATGTTTAAACCTTTGCGGAACACTGTAAGAAACCACTGTTTTTGACTTAAGAGGCTCCATTACTATGGCAGCTTTTCAAGACAGGTAGTCTCATCTTTGATTTTGAATTTTATGAGTGATGGTATTTTGCAAGAACACATTATGTTCTGTCAAAACACTGTTACTTATTCTAAAATTCATTTTTACCCTTCAAATGTATAAGGTTGATGGAGTATTGTCGTAGCCCTGGCGAGCGGGCGGGCAAGGTAGACACTCAAGTTTGTGGTGTCGATAACTCGAGAACGTGGCGATGCAGGATATTTAAATTGAGGTGTGTCTACAAAAAATCTCGAGAGAGTCTGAATCTCATTGACCTTTACCTCAAGGTCAGAGGTCAGGATTTCAGGATAGCTTGTGAATGTGATAACTCGAGAACAAGGCGACGTAGGGTTTTGACATTGATTTAAATAAATAGCTTTGGGAGGTGTAGAGGTACTGATGCGAATCTTATTCATCCCACCTGATAACTCAGGGGGTGTTAATGATCAACAATAGTTGAAAGTCCAAACGCTTACGTCTTTAATGTTCTGACTGTAAAGTCCTCTTCCTGCTCAACATTCTCAAATGTTACTGCTCCTAGAGAGCATTCAGTGCTCTCCAGTACATTCTAACATTGCTGTGCTGCACTGTAATTGTGACAACAATGATCATTTTGACAATGTGCAGTGATTTAAAGCAGCAACCTTCTCGCCAATGGCTCACTCCTCTTCTGTTTTTAAGCAACACGTAATCTCAAGACTTTAGCCGAGGAGCATTTTGGAATGAAGTAGCATGCATGATATTTTAGTACTACCAAAGTCATCCCTGTAGTAATTCCAGTTTGAGGAAGCTGATAATGTTTGATGTCACTTTGCGAGTTGTATTTCAAAGCGCTGCTTTGCACATTTTTCCTGTGTTTATGTCCCCTGAACAAAAAAAAACTGCCCTTTTGTCACTAAATAAGCTACAGCGTGATGCCTTCATGAGCAACACAAACTTCAGACCTGTTTGAAAGGAGACACTACTAAATATGATTTGCCCATGTAGCTGCCTTCTTGATTCATGTCATGAGGAAAAATCAGACCCTGGATCATAAATAAAATCTTAGTAACACTGACAACATGACCTCATAAAAGACCAAAAGGTTGAGTTGCTGTAGTCTTAGATGCAAACATTATTAACTTCAACAAACTGGTGCTTACTGCACACGCAATGGAAATCCTAATGCTCTAATTGGTCAAGCTACTGAACTCAGACTGTCCTTACAACTCCAGTTGGCAGAACGGTTTGCCTGCCCGTTGGTCAAGGACCCTGGAGCTACATCTAAAACTTGCTCAGAGCAAGAAGATAGAGGAGCCAGATTCAGTGAGCTGCCTTGAATTGAGCTCTCCACACTGCTCTTCCATCTAGAATGCTGAATGTCAAGCTCTGTAACATCAGTAAAAGCTGAGTTCCCTTTCAGCCTTTGTGGGAGATTGGGATAACCGCTGTTCTCGCTGCATACTCCCAATAGTCTCCTTATGCTCCACTGTCTTCCCTTACTCCTCAAGCAGAGTATCTCCTGGAAGGCGTGCCTGAAATCGGGGCTGCGGCAGTAGATGAGAGGATTGAAGAATGAGTTGGAATATCCAAGCCAATTGAGAAGTCTAAAGGGTACCTCAATGTCACCCAGGTTGAGGATGTGTCTGAGGATGTTGAGGATGAAGAATGGTAGCCAACACAGTGTGAAAGTTCCCATGATGATACCCAGAGTTTTTACAGCCTTATGCTCTTTAAGACTAAATTTAAGACGCTTTGTGGCAGAATGTTTTCCGTCCCCTTTGTCTGTCCTCAATCTGCTCTCTTTCCCCTTTTCTTCTTTACCAGTGTCTATACTTGGGTTCGGCATGTTTAGACTATCGTCTCCTGCTTGTTCTCCCACCTCAGTTTCTGTCCTGCCTTGATTTAATGCAGGGCTATCATCAGGATAAGCAAACTGTGAAGTGCAATGCAAGTTATACATATGTCTTTCCCTTCCTCTGATCTTCTCCAGCTGTTTCTGAGCCTCCTGGAACACGCGGGTGTACAGGAAAATCATCACCACCAGTGGCAGGTAGAACGATACAATTGAAGAAGTCACTGCGTATGCCGTATTCGTGTTGAACTCACAGCAGTTTGCAGCTTCCAGACATTGCAGAGCTCTGTGATCATCTGACACCCACATCTTCAGATATATGGGTAGGAAGGAGATGAGGGAGGCCACCGCCCAAACTGCAAACACCACTGCAAAAGCTCGACCCCTGGTTGTCAGCAGGAGACAAAAGAATGCGCAAAGAAGTGAAGAATGCTGCAAACAGTTGAGTTGAGTAACAACACAGAGATAACTTCTTAGTTACATATTATGTTGGATGTCCAAAAATGTAAAAGAGCTCTAAAAGCAACATAATAGCCACGACTACATCCTAAATTAACTACAGCTAAGCCCGTGCTCTAGATCAGGCAGGTAACTTGAGCTGCACTGTGTCATGCAGACATAACATGCCTCATTCTCCTCATTCTCCCCATGTCATATGCCAAATACACTCTTTCAGTTTGGTGGTCTATTTAAGCTTGCGTTAGAATTTTATAACTAATTTGTAACTTATTTGTGGGTAATTATGAGTTTGGAGTTTGGTTAACTATATTCTGCTAAATCTGTCATTCGGATTCATTCAGATTTAAAGATGCTAATTGCTAAGATAAAGGTCTTAAAATTAGGTACATGTAACTTGAGATGAACAACAACACATGACATGTTGCTCTGTGTCATTATTTCTGGAATAAAAACTAAGCTAATATGTGGAAGCAGTGCGTAAAAAAACACCCCATGACTTATTCGCTTGCAGAGCATCCTTGAGCAGCAATAACTTGAAACAATCTTTCTCTGTGTGAGTTTATCAGTCTCTCCCATCATTGTGGGGGAATTATGACTCATTCTTCTTTACAGAGGTGTTTCCATTTATCAGTGTGAGCAGGTTTTTATTTACACACAGCTCTTTTAAGGTCTTAAGCTCTCTTACACACAGAATTTCATTCAGCTAGAGGTCTGGAAATTAACTGGATCTGACTGAGTTAGAGCATCGTCTCTTTTCGAGTCATTCTGCTGAAGATTGGCTGCTGTGCTTGTGATCATTGACCTGTTGCGTGATTGAATTTGATCTCATATTTGACTCTAGAATACTTTGGTAGACAAAGGAGTTCATGATCGACTCAGTGACTGCACGGTGCAAAAAGAGTGCTTGAGAGTTTGCATGAGGTGCTTGTGTTAATATGTTGTGTTTGGCTTTCACCAAATGTGGCGCTGTACATTATAGCCAAAAATCTCCACTTTGTTTTCATGTGTCCAAAGGACTTTGTTCCAGAAGTCTTGTGGTTTGCTCCAATGCAGGTTTGCAAACCGAAGCTGTGCTGCCATGTTCTTTTTCAAGAGAAGAGGCTTTCTCCTGGCAACTCTTCCAAAACATGCCATGCTTGTTCAGTCTTTTTTTTAAATTGCACACAAAATTTAACATTTAACATGCTAAATGAGGCCTGCAGAGTCTGACATGTAGCTCTTGGGTTTCTTGCAGCTTCTTTGAGCATTGCACGGTCTGACAGGAGAAATTTGCTGAGGAGTCGACTCACTGGAAGATTGGCAGCTGTCTCGAATGTTTTTCACTCGTGAATGCTTTTTCTCAATGTAGAATCATGGATTTCAAATTGTTTAAAAATGGCCTTATAACCCCGTCCTTAAAATCACTGCTTATGTTTTTTCTTCTTCGCATTGTGTTAACACACACCTGAATGTTCCAGACCAGTAAACTGCCAAAATGTCTGCTTTTATAGAGGTGCTTACACATTTAATGTGGTGCATTTGATTACCAGCACCTGGCTGCTACTTACCCTGTTAATTCCAATGGAAGCAGTAGGGAAGTATTTAGTTTTTCACACACTGCTTCTGCAATCAGGCATAAATTTTGTATAATAAATAGTCGAACAGTGTAATATGCCCGATGTATCGCATTATTTAACACATTTTGAGACCTGCTAAGGATTATTTTTATTATCTTCTTTTTACCATGACTGTATTTGAGAATCAGAATATCTTTATTGTCATTGTAACAAGTACAATGAAATTAAGTGCTATGCCTGCGACACTGAAGAGAAGAAAAATAAATATTAGCAAGAATAAATATGAACAAAAATAAATATGACTTTGAAGGTAGTAACCCCAAATGTCCAGCCTCAAGCAAAAAGTCAGGGGTACAGAAAGCTCACGTCTTTGAATCTCTACACCTCTGGATTTTTTTTCAGTCTTCAATGCAATTTGCACTCTCTAGCTGACTCTAACGCAAACTGTATCAGACTTTGCACAGGGGTACAAAGGGCATCATACAATAGTTTCACGTTTTTAGCTGCACTCCTTAACATCCATAAGCAGACTTTGATGTGTGCAAAAAGTAGAGTTTCCTTTTTAAGTTGCATAAAGTTAGATTATTTAACCTTTATTAAAGTTTTATAGAAACAACTCTTCAGAGAGGAGGCTAGAGCCACACTACAAGGAAAACTGTCACTAACGCCCTGATTAAAAGTCTCATATTTTCCAATATGTTGCACCTCTGGTTGTACCTCAACAACTGACAACAGGGTTTGCCTTTTACAGGAGACAGAAAGCACCTGATGTGACATCACTTATTTGGTTTAACCAAGTGTGCAACATCTTGGAAAATTTGAAAATGTGGAGATTTTTGCAGTAGCAGCTTGATCCATCCTCATACTACATACTAGCCAAGCTAGATCTCTTTCATACCTGGTGAGCAGCGTTGGGTAGCGGAGCGGCGAGGTGATGGCAAGGTAGCGATCCAGTGCGATCACACAAAGCGTTTCGATGCTGGCAGTCACGCACAGCACATCGGTCGCTGTCCAGAAATCACACATGAAATTTCCAAACTGCCAGGCTCCCCGCAGGATGTAGGTAGAGCCAAATGGGACCACAACCACACCCATGATGAGGTCAGCAACAGCCAGTGAGGCAATGAAAAGATTGGTGACGGTCTGGAGCCGCTGAAACCGCAGGATGGCGGTAATCACCAACACGTTTCCTGTGTAGAAGAAAGCAAACTATATTCGAAACTATAAACTGGATCAATTGTAAAAGTGCAATTGAAATACAAGCCGTCCTCTGATTGAACCGAAAGAGTCACAACTTACCAAAGACTATAGCCAGGACCAGAATGGCCATAGCGGCACCAAGCAGCACGAGTTCTGCATCACTGTACTCTGGTCTAGAAGAATTGAAGGCCTGGGTGAAGTTACTATGCTGTGAATGGTTAGTCTGTGCTAACACAGCACTCACACCTCCCATGATCTACAGTGAAAACACACAAAAACACAGCTTTGTTCACGAAAAATAAAGACACAAAAACTGATTGTGTATCTTTTGCATGCATGATCCATTGTGTAGGAAAGTCGTTTACATGGTATGCAAGAGATTAGATAGCTTGTATTTGTTCCTTTGTTTACCTCTTTGTTTGTCATGCTTTTAGCTGTTTGTGCAGCAGCTTATGGGATTATGGGATGTTATTATTATTATTATTTTGGTGTAGCCTCAGTCCACAGGATCAGCATTTGGCTGCAACTAGTCCACAGACACTTGGGGTGTTATCTGCTTGGGCTCTGATGCTTTTTGAATAAGATTACAAGTGACCCTTCAATGTGGCAGGCTTTCTTTAAAAAATACTGGTATTAGTTGTTTGTTTGTTTTTTACAGCATTAACTAATGTCATTAAAACAAAAAGCAAATGCCAGTATTGGTAAAAGCGAAAGGGTGGTTCCTGCAACACGTGTGAATGAAGACACTAAATGCCCTTGTTATGTAATAGTTCTTACATAAGTAAATGCACAGACAGATGATTGTGCTCCCAATGTATCATTAACATACACAGGAGTATATTTAAACTGTTTGTATATCAACAGATCGTTCTTTCTGCCGGAATGATCAAAGAATGAAAAGATATCAAACTCGGAGCAGTATATGATGAAAAATAGCTTTCATAGAAGTCTGTGCATAGAGCTAGCCTGCTTTCTATCGCATAGAAACAAACATACTGTTTATATGTGTTCACGGAAGAAGTTATATGTTCCTCTATATTGTCATGCTTTAAGCTTATCCTCCCCAGTGGCAACATATGTCCTGTGATATGATGTCATGTTTCGGCATCCAACTTAATGTTTTGCTTGCCTTGTGTTGCTATAACCTCCCTTTTTCTGTCAAAACAGAAAAAGGGAGTTTTTTAGTTTTTTTTTTTTTTTTTTACTGATACTGAATACCACAGTGACAGACAACAGGAGAAAAGTGAGCAGCAAAAATTTTTACAGGAAGTAAAAGTCCTTGTCGAAACCACTAGGCCATCAGGACTTCTTCTACACACTAATCTTAGTGCCATGGTACAGAGTGTACACTTTCGTTTCAGGTTCTTACTAAGCACAAATAACTGATGCTGAGGAATAGCAAGGCTTGTGAAATACTATATAAGCTCCAGGAGTTCGTATACTGGTGTTTGCAAAGGAGCACTGCACAGCAGAGCAACAACAGGCAGCTTAAATAAATTATCTCCACATTGCTATGATGCTTTATAGATATATTCCAGTGATACATTAAATATTACATAAAAATAAACTTTTGACATCAGATGCATTTATTCCTCAATATTATTTCTAGTCATATTCCACCATAAATAATAATAATACAAAAAAAGACGTCTGCTTCTTTGGGGCTGAACATAAATGCTCTTCCACAGCAGCCGTCTAACTGACAGCAGACACATGGCGATCCTTGTTTGCGCTTCTGGTGTCCATCCCAGTCGGGGGATGGTAAGTTGTATAAGTCATCCTGTCTGGTCAATCCATAAGTAGTAGACAGATATTAAATGTCTACTACTTATGGACTGTTTGCCTCACAGGTGGCATTTGATTTATTTTTGCTTTTCTCCAATATGTGCAATTAAGAGAAGAACACATCTATGTCTTAATGCTAATCGTAAGGCTGTTTAGCCAACTGGATCTTCCGTGTGCATTTGTACTTAGATGCATGTGAATGTTGGCTTTATTCCAATGCAGTCCAAAAACTCAAAACATATGTTAATTGGCAGCAGTAAAGAGGTGCATTGATTCACAAGTGTTTACCCAGTTCTCCCGTGGTCAATGAGCAAAGTGTTAAATTTTGGGATGCTTTTTAAATGTTTGGGCGGACCGTCGGGCGATTGTTGTTTTTATGACAATCATCCCGTAAGTGGGATAATCGTCTAAACATGAAAGTTAAACAGTGTTATTACTTTGCAAGTGCGAGGCACCACACGTTAATTTGGAGCAGGTACGCTGTCAATCATGCCGTCTGCCTCCACAGCAGCATGTTTGTGTGAACATTCGTCATCGCTTGGAAAATGCCCCAAAGTCAGCACATTAACATTTTAATAAATACAAATTAAAAGTGCCGAGAAAATGATGGATCTGCCGGAAAGGCAAGTGTACACTCCTTTTAGAAATAGCATTTTCATTATTCATGATTTGAAATGAGTTCTGTTATATAATATGTGCGATTGTGCCCTACACACACACACACACACACACACACACACACACACACATGCTCGTGTACACCTATCCCCGTGGGGACATCCCATTGACATAATGCTTTCCCTAGCCACTTACCCTAACCCTAACCATCAAAACTGAATGCCTAACCCTGACCCTAAACCTAACCATAACCTAATTGTAACCTTGACACTAAAACTCCCCATGAGGGCGGTTGGTCCCCATCAGTATAGTAAATTTCAGATTTTTGGTCCCCACCAAGTAGGAAAAACACGTACATACACACACACACACACACATGCTCGTGTACACCTATCCCCGTGGGGACATCCCATTGACATAAT
>VOQK01029697.1:22081-33607 GCA_015052645.1 Benitochromis conjunctus | reverse complement strand
TTTCCTGTTTGACTTGTGGAGTCAGCATTTGTCTATTACCTACTAATAATGAGCCAACAGTATTTGTCCTGTTCTTAACTAATCAGTCACAAACCCCAGAATGAATCAACCCAAATTCTCACTGTGTCAGCTGTCATCAGGCTTTAGCCATCACTGTCCTTTACAAAATGCACACATGGTGGCATTACTGTCATTTTGGGTTGTTTTTTTTTTGTTTGTTTATTTAAAAACAAAAGACACCAGCAATTCATTTATGATACCTCTTTGCATGTGTAATTTGGATTTTTAAACATACAAAACTACAATAAATACACATAGTGTAAGTACACTAGTACATATTGAAGTCATCAAATATATGAAGCAAGATATTTATGTAGCAAAGAAAAAAAATGATAAATAACTCTAAATATGCTTTATATTTTAGATTCCTCAAAGTAGCCATCCTTTGCTTTGTTGGCAGCGCTGCAAACCCTTGGCCTTTCACTTCACAGGTGGACTTTGTCAGAGTACATTTGTATAATTTCTTGCCTTCTTAATGGGGTTGGGACCATCAGTTGTGTTGTGCAGAAGTCAGATTGGTACACAGCTGACAGCCCGATTTGACAACTGTTTGAATTTATATTATGGCAAGAACCAATCAGCTAAGTAAAGAGAAACAACAGTCCACCATTACTTTAAGAACTGAAGGTCAGTCAGTCTGGAAAATTGCTAAAACTTTGAATGTGTCCCCAAGTGCAGTCGCAAAAACCATCAAGCGCTACGAGGAAACTGGCTCACATGAGGACCGCTCCAGAAAAGGAAGACCAAGAGTCACCTCTGCTGCTGAGGATAAAGTCATCCGAGTCACCAGCCTCAGAAATCAAAAGTTAACAGCGCATATTAGAGCCCAGATAAATGCAGAGTTCCAGTAGCAGACACATCTCTACATCAACTGTTCAAAGGAGACTGCGTGAATCAGGCCTTAAGAAACAACTACCAAAGAATAGCAATAAGCAGAAGAGATTTGTTTGGACCAAGAATGGACATTAGACCAGTGGAAATCTGTGCTTCGGTCAGATGAGTACAAATTTGAGATCTTTGGTTCCACACGCCGTGTCTTTGTGTGACGCAGAAAGGATGGTCTCAACATGCATGGTTCCCACCGTGAAGCACGGAGGAGGAGGGGTGATGGTATGGGGGTGCTTGCTGGTGACACTGTTGAGGATTTATTTAAAATTGAAGGCACACCGAACCAACATGACTACCACAGCATTCTGCAGTGACATGCCATCCCATCTGGTTTGCGTTTAGTTTGACCATCATTTATTTTTCAACATTACAATGACCCCAAAAACACCTCTAGGCTGTGTAGGAGTAGGAGTGAGGAGTAGGTTTGGCTGGATGGCCCCCCGGCCTCAGTTGGGCGATGGGGGTATGTGGCGGGGCGTGGTCCGTGGCGCGGCTGCGGGATAGGCAGACACGCCTGTATTAAAAGACTGAACTAGATCCCAACTGTTGTTGTTGTTGTTGTTGATGATGTGTTCGGCTGCGGGCTGCAAAGCTGCAGCCAGTGTGTAAACAACAACCGTAAGAAATAAAGTGTGTGAAATGCTGAAAAACGTTTAAGTGTGGGCGGTTCCGTCATTCTCCTGTCACAATGTTAAACTGCATTGTCCCTTTTAAATAAATAAATTAAATTGAATTGTTCCTCAGGAGCAGTGCTTGCTCTTCTTACTCTCATAGAGCTGATATAGCATAACTGTAACATCACCGCTAACCATAGTGCACTTGCTGAAAAGAGACTGAGGCCAGTGAATTTTGCACTATTTTGCAGAACATGTAGCTCAGACTTCTGTCCAAACACAACACTTCAACCTAAATTGGTTTCGAAACTGCAGGAATTATTCCAGAACCCGCTTGTGCATCCCTAATGTGGTTCAGTGATATAGCAGCACCTTTACTGAGCTTTGTTTTGTTTTTTTTCATCACAGAATTCATTTTCTCTGTGTTTGTAGTGCCCTGCCGAAGGTGCCTGTTTCTTGGCTGTGAGCAGCTGAGTCAGAGTGAGGAGAGAAATTGCAAGAAATGGGCTCCAAGTGCACTCATTGTTCGACATATTCTCCATGTGGACATCTGTGGCCAATCAAGAAGCACAGGAAGCTCAGGTGTGTGGAAGGCTTTCATAATAAGGGAAACGAAACTAGCACCCGATACAAGAATGCAAAGATGGGAGGCACAGCATAAGTGCAAGAACTCGCCAAACGACTTGCAGAAGTGTTGCCAGCCCTCTCTTAATGCTGCGCTTCTCTGTTTCTTCCCCTCGTATTTCTCATGCACACAGACCTACAGTAAAATGCTCCCTGACCCAGAAGTGCCAAGGAGTGAAGCTGCATTTAGCTGCTGCGGTGTATAATGCTCTTTGATCGTGTCTGATCAGAATTTGTGACACTTCCCAACTCTTTCTCTTTTGCCTGTTAGGGATTTGAATAATGAAGCAACCATCTCTTAAAGGTGCTTTTAGGTTCTTTATTTCCTCTGTTTTACATTTCAGCAAGAGAAGCGTCTCCATCTTTCTGTTATGCAAGTTTATTTGAAGCAGGCAAGGCTTTAGGGGTTTCCAATTCTGGGTGAGCCTCGCAAGGTGAGGTTACATCAGGACGTGACGCTTAATCTTCACTTTATTGTGTATGATGGTAAATAACAGTTCACCCCCACATCCCATATTTTTTTTATGTCACTATATCTTTTTTGGCCTGCCTTTCTTTCATCCCAAACAACCAGACCTGCCAATCAACTGTGGATATGCAGTGGGATGAAAACTTTAAATGAAAAGCTACAGCCACCAATGCAACAATAATGAATCCTTTGAAAGTTAGAATCAGAGAATTATAACCTTTACAGAGTATTGACATGGAGACAATCATCCCACCTGTTATTTGTTGTCTTTCCTTGTGACTCCTTTCTCAGACTCCTATTGAGACACCCACTGAAAATTTAAAAAAAAACCTTACTTTCTCTCTGCTCATGCACTCTGTCAGACATCAAGAAGAGCAAAAAGCTTGTAACCAGAAGGAAAAAGTCAAAAATTTAAACTTTTGGACACACTACATGTTGGTATTTTGGATTAATTAGATTTTGTTACACTGTAGGTTAACTAATATCTACAGTCTGTCTCTTCTTTTTCTTCGTCTTTCAGCCAGTCCCTTTATGGGTCGCTACAACGCATCGTCTGCCTTCATCTCACCCTCTCGCTGGTGTATCCTCCTCTGTCACACCAACATGCTGCAATTCTTCTTCCACTACATCCATGAATATTCTCTGTGGTCTTTCTCTTTTCTTCCTGCCTGGCAGCTCCATTTCAGCATCCTTTGTCCAACATATCCACTCCCCCTCCTCTGCTCATGTCTAAACCATCTCAGCCTTGCTCAGACTTTGTCGCCAAACTGCTCAACCTGAACTGTCCCTCTGATGTCCTCATTTCTAATCTTTTTTACATTTTGGTCACTTTCAATGAACATCTTCAGTTCTGCCAACTCCTGCTCGGCCTCCTATCTTTTTGTCAGTGCCGCTGTCTCTAAACCATACATCATATCAGGTCTCACTACCATCTTGTAAACCCTCCCTTTCACTCTTGCTGCTATCCTTCTATCACAAATCATCCCTGCCTCTCGTCTCTACCCACTCCACATGGCCTTCACTCTCTTCTTCAGCTCTCTTGTTCACTGTCTATTGCTGTGGATGGTTGACCCCAGGTATTTAAACTCATCTACCTTCACTGTCTCTGCTCCTTACTGCTTCTTACAGCTCTCTTGCACCGGTGTCCCTCTCATGCACCCACATGTATTCTGTCTTGCTTTTATTGACTTCTATCCCTCTTGTCTCCAGAGCACACCTCCACCTCTCCATTCTCTTTTTAAACTGTTTCCTAATCTCACTACAGATTGCAATGTCATGTGGAAACATCATAGTCAACAGAGACGCTGCCTCACCCTGCCCATCACCAATGCAAAAAAGGGCTCTCGACCCCTGATGTCATCCCACCTCTACCCTCACATACTTCTCTACCATTCCCAACTTCCTCATCGAGTACCACAGTTCCTCTCCTGGCATGCTATCTTTCTCTAAATCCACAAAGACATAATGCAACTCCTTCTGACGTTCCATATACTTCTCCATCAACACTCACAAAGCAAACATTATATCAATTCTGCTCTTTCTGAACATGAAGCCATACTGCTACTTGCTGATCATCACCTTTCTTCTTGACCTAGCTTGAACGACTACTACAGCAGTTTACATCACCCTTGTTCTTGAAAATCAGTACCAGTACTCCTCAGGCATTCTTTCCAACATTAAGTTTAACAGTCTGGTTAAAAAGTCCACCACCCTCTGTCCTAGACATCTCCATACTTCCACCTTACTAATCCACTGTACTTCCTGATTTGCTAACTGTCCTTTATTTATCCCATTCACTCTCATTTCTTCATTAATCAGCTCTTCAAAGTACTCCTTTCATCTTCTCAGTACAATCTCTTCACTCATTAGTACATTTCTATCTCTATGCTTGGCCACACTAAACTGTTACCCATTCTTTTCCAGCTCGAATTCTCTCTGTCTAGTTAATTGATGCAAGTCCTTTTCGTCTTCCTTAGTGTCCAGCATCACATGAAGATCATTATAAGCCTTTTCCTCTGCAACCTCTCTCTTTGCTGTTTACCTAACCTCTCAGTATTCCTGTCTGCTTTCTTCTTCCTCACTGACTATCCCACTTTCTCTTTCATTCCTTCCTATCTACACCATGGAACAATTTGAATCCATCTCCAACGCTCCTGGCCTCCTACACATAATGCACTCTCTATCATATCAGTCAGCTCTCTCCTTTTTCCTGGGTGGTGTCGACCAAGAGCACCCAGGCCTCAACCAATTCATTATTATCAACATGTTTGATTTGGCCAAGAGTTTACGCACGAATGCCCTTCCTGACAAAACCATCACCATTGTTGACAGCTTGAGACCAGCCTTAAGAGTACACTGGCCTGTGGCCCCCCGTGGCAGAGTTCCTATCCAGTCTCTCAGTCTCTATAATCATAAGGACATGGTCATGCTCCCGGGCATGTCAAATGGATACTGTGGTCATCTACTTTCTGGGTAAATGAGACAGAGACAGTGGGCATCAGAGAGAGACAGAGGGTGTTGTGGGTCGTAATAGAAGCTCAACCAGTTTTTTTTGTTTGTTTTTTCAGAACAGGGAAAGGTCGAGGCAAAGCATATCGAACTTACATGACTGAAATGCCAAAGACTGCTACTTTCCTCTTTCTTTCACCTTTTCTCTTAAAGGGAAACTAACTCAAGTTTTAAAGCCAGCAGCATTTCGTTTTGCTATGGGGGACATCAAGAAAGGTTATTTGTACACTTACTACATCAGAGTTTTTGATTTTATGTTGTTAGACGTTAAACATACTGCCCAGTAAATCAGGGAAGCCAAGTGGAGAGTTATATTTATTACATTTCTCACGTAGTAAGAATTGAAGTTTGATCCTGAAAACAACATGTAAATGTAACCTTTGTCTTGCTTGTCCAAGTGTCTTTTTCTTTAGTAAGCTCCAAAGTGAGTTATTATTAGCAACAAGAAAAGTGCTGCTCTACTGATTTCTCCAGAAAGGTGTCAGGAGAAAGCCTCTTCTCTCTTGCAAGAACAAGGGAGCACAAGACTCCTTGAACAATGTCCTTTGGACAAATTATATAAAAAATGGAGATGTTTGGATATAATGTACAGCACCATGTTTGACTGAAACAATATATCAACACTTTATATGCACTGTCAAGCATGGAAATGGAGGGTGATGATTTGGGCTTGCTTTGCAGCCACAGGACCTGGGTACTTTGCAGCTAGTGAGCCAACCATGAACTTCTCGGTATACCAAAGTTTCTACAGATTAATGTGAGGCCATCTGTCCAAAAGCTACAGATTGGTCTAAACTGGGTCAAACAACAGGACAGTGGTCCCAAACACACCATCAAATCCCCAGCATAATGGCTAAAAAGAATGGCAAAAATCCTTTTAAAACTTTCTTTTTTGCACGGCTGTATTTCAAAAGGGCTTTAAGATCTGCACACTTACTGTAAAACAAAATCGCCAGCAGCTTTCAAACAGCTCATGTTGTTTGCATTGATAAGCTATCAAGTGATAGTATCTATGACCAGCTGATACGTATGAGACCTGTCAGCTGGAAACAGGAAGTCAACTTGTCTTTATTTTTTAGTGTGAAATCAAATGACAAAAAATAAGACTATGACTAATTCTTCAGAGATATACAAAAACTTAAAAATCACAGTTTTCAAAACTTTTCAACAGACATCCTGATAACTTTTTGTTTAGTGTCCCAAACCCCTGCATGGAGGTAACTGCATCATACTTTAAGATTTTGAAACTTTCCAGAGTGACTGACACCATCTAAAGATTCATATTCATCTCTGGAGAGACTCTGTGTTCCACATTGCCAAGTCCACACTCAATACAATCCCAATTTTGACAAGATAGCATGGGACTCCAATCAAGAATCATTAGTAGGCAACACCAAACACACAAAAGAGGAGTTACAAAAGTAGCCTTTGACTTGTGTCTGTTTTTGGCTTCCTTTCCCCTTGTGAAGCTAACGGGAACCAAAATGTTTCAATTGCACCATATGAAGCATGTTTTGGACAATGTCAATGGTCCACTTGTAGGCTTTTGAATGAGGCTCAAAGAATTACATGAGACCTTTCCATCTCAACTATGCAAAACTGTGAAGTGAACCTCAAATAACTTTTGTGTCCTCAATTTAAATACAAATAAGAAGGTCAAGCTGAAACGCGAAAGGTTGCAGGTTTTGTCATTGAAAACACTGGCTCTTTCAAGGTAACACTAACACAGAAGCGCTGTTTTTAAATGGTAGCTTATGCAGGATTTGTGTATACAGCCACACAGAACGGCAAGCACACACATGCTGCCTCTCTCTCGCACACGCACCACTGAATTAAAGATAACCCTTGGCCTAATCTTTACCCCTGTAATTATGCCCTGGTGCATGAAGCTACCAGTGTGTCCAGGTTTTCTATGCTGACAACACAACTGTTGCTAGGAGACAGCTAGCTCCTCAAAGAAACATGGATACACTATCATTAGTGACCAGATTCTTTTTCATTTACCTAAACTGTTTGGATCGCCTGGGCTCTTATCTTATTTAACTTCCACTTTGCTCAAAGTCACTATAGAAACCATCACTCAGGACAAGAGTGCATCAATTTGGCCACAAAAAAGAGCTCGAGTCAAAATAAAGAATTGTGTATTTCATTTATTTCTCTCTCTCTTTTTGGAGTCCAAGTGCATGGCAGCAGGCAGTTGTCCATAAACTGCCTTGTGCTGCAGCGAGGCCATTTTGAGCACTAGAAGAGAGCAATCCACAACTGATGGCCATAGTCCGTGATGAATTTGCCATGGGTGGTGTGGTTTCCCTTCTCTTTAGCTCACCAGTGGACTTGATGGGAGCTGTTTTTGGGTTATCTCTTTGTGAAGCTGTAAAAACAGGGCAAGGATTACCGTTCGGGAGTTCATGAAGGGAAGGAGAGTTGTATTTGTTAATGAAGCCTATTCATGGTCCTTTGTGAAAGATAATGTGTTCCCATGCTTGTTATAAGGAGCGTCAAAATATTAAAACAATCAAAAGTTTGACAAACTTGCAGTGTAAATCATTGTTGTGGACTTTTAAATGGCTTCCTATCCTAAAACTGTTACCATCACGTCTAAACATCTTCATCCCAGATTTCCTTTTTCTGTTGTATTTATTTTAGTCATTATTTAGAACTGCAATCAATACTTTTAAAATTATTAAACAAAGCTCATATCAACTACTAATTTAGCAAATAAAAATGAAGAAAATAAAACTCTGGAGAGATTAGTCACTAGCAAAATTATGATCAATGTGCTTGTTTTTTATATAAGCAACGAATAATCGATTCTCTCCACAATGCTAAATGCTAAGTGGACTGGTGCACATAGAGCACTCAAAGCACATCATACAACTTGCCTCATTCTCTTTGTTTTTTCCTGTGCAAGTGCTTTCGATCTAACAGTCACGTACATTGTAAGGTTAGAAACTTACCCAAGAACATCTGGAGGGATCGAACCACCAACCTTTCAATTAGCAGACATCCTGCTCTACCACCTGAGCATCAGTCAGGTGATCTGATCATGCTGGTGTCCTAACTTGGTCTTAAGGACATTCTGAAAAGCATATTTAGAAACTTTGGAGCAGGGGCAGAAATATTGCTGAAACAATTCTAAAAAAAAATTCAAGAGTTAAATTAATACATTTAAACAGGCTAACAGCTGACACGCGCATATTGAAACAGGTTACTTCTGCAAACAAAAGACACAAAAGCAGCCTGATATCAGACAACGTTGTCTGATATTTGCTCTTTTTTCTTTCTTCTTTCCTGTCTGCCTACATTTAGATGTCAGAGTGTAAATCATGCCAGCGCATATGTTGACATGTCACCTATAATAAATAAAAAGAATAAATAAACAAGACAAGCTGAGAATAAATATTCAAAATGAAGCGCCCAATGCCTGAGAGCTTCTTCGCAACATAACATAAGAAACACTGAACAGTTGGTGGAGCTCAGATTTTCGCAATAAATTGATGCAGAAAAGGTGGAAATTGGTGCTTAAAATCCAAGCTTCATAAAACTGCTTAATGTTGCTCTAATACCAGGTTGACTGTGGTCTATGAAAACTGCCTTAATTTCCCCTGATATCTTGCTTTTTAAAAGCTGTCTAAACTGTCAGGTTCTCTTCTTCAGCCTTGACGATGGCGCTTGAATACAAATACCTTCGCCGCCGCACAGCAAAAGCAATTTTACACTATTGATCCGATGCTAAATCCACAATTTTGTTATGTGTTATTGTATCAATACTCCAGATCTCGAACAGCCTGACCTCCATTTTTAGCGCTTTTACTAAAAAAAGAAGAGAAAAAAAACAAGGTCTCTCAACTCATGTTTGGTAACTAACTGAGCAATCCATCCAGCCTTTCTAAGAACACACATGACACCATCTCAGCTGCTCTTTCGAGTAAACACAGCTTCGTAGTGAATGACAAAGATCTGCTGACCTCCTCTCCTCTCTGGCAGAGACAGAAAAAGATTCAGAGGAAAATATTCGACTCGGAGCCAAAAGCCCCTTCCCCCCCGCCGAGCTTGATACAAGTTTTTGCTGACTGCTCAGATTGCAGATCCAACAGTTTTTTCCTCCTCGAGTCAGACTGTGAGACAGCACGAGACCGGACGAGAAAGAATAAAAGATTACAGACAAAGCAGGCCAGGTTCACCAATTGAGAACTGTCGATTCAGTCACTTAAGGTATTATTTGGCCTTATCGGAGAAAATAGAAGTCTAGGTGTACACCTACTCGGCAAATCTCTCTCTAAAACCAAAACCTCCATCCGGCCATTTCTCGAAAGAATTCCACTTACTATGTTGCGTCGCTGGAAAATGTGCACGCTGTATTTTGAAACTTGTACTGTGCATAGATAGATGTTTGACTGAGAAGAAGTGATTAAACAAATTAAGAGTACAACAGACTGGCACGGAACAGCAAATAGGTAATTGGGATGCTATTCACCCACCGAAGCTAATGGGCCAGACAAAAGGGAATATGTATCCGTTTTCTGTTTTTCCATTGATTTCTTCATCTACATTTGTGTGTGCAGCATGCGTGTCCTGTGTGTTCTTCAGCCGTGGTGTTTTTGAACGTGGTTCCTCTTAACCACACAAAACTGAAGTGTTATAATGATGCGTAATGGACCAGTCGAAGCGCTGACCTCGGCACAGATGATGAAAGAGATGCATACATTTCAAAAAGATCAAAGACATAACCAAGTGATGTTGACTGAACCATTAGCTGCCCCTATTAGCTCATTGTAATTTGCCCCCAGTTATACACAAACACAAATCACCGTCTTCGACGCTGAGACATTTCACAGTGTTTGCTCAACTGTGTGGATGCAAACACCCACACATGCACAGATAGGTGCAGGCTTTTTTTTTTTTCTTCCCTCTTTCTGTCAGCGTCTGTATATGAGATGCTTGTGGTGGTAAAGCCTCCACAGACTACAGGAATAGGAGCATTTGTAGCTGTAGCTGTGCAGAAACATTTTCCATTAAAAAAAAACACCCCCAAAAAAACCCCACACATTTTGGCTTCAAACTAGGAAGGAAGGTAGGTAAGAAGGGAAGGAGAGAGTGACCCAGAAATAAAAGTCAAGACTTTTAAAGGTTCTACCAAGCAAATCAGGCAAAGACATATGTTTAAGTACATTTAAGCTGGCTGTCATTTGTTATAAAACCTGCAATGCACCACATACAGAATGTAGATAACAACCTCAAGGGGTTTTTAATATGAGAAACTGTGTCACTGATTTGCCCCACACTGTAACCTCACTTACTAGTTTAACCCTATTGATCAGGGCTGCTGGCTCTATTGGTTTCCAGTAACCGATCCAGCAAGTCTCCTCAGGAGCCTTCGATTCACTTGCTGAGCTCATTGCCAAGGGCATCCATCTATGACTATTGACACAGTGAGCTTCCTCTTCAGAGATGTACCATCAGCCAGGACTCCCACAACAGGTCACATTCTCCTGCGAAGCAGTGAAACCATATGTGGGGATGTGTGACATATCAGTGATCGATACATTACTGGCTAATAAGATCTTTTTTTTTTCTGGTGAGATAAGGTCAGCTAATAATTGTGCCCGATAATGCAGAATATGCGGCAGAGAAGGAAGGCTACTCGACACCAATTCTGAGTGAGTTTGATTATTTTATTTTTTTATTTTAGCTTCTCTTCTTCTCAAAGCCAGTGAAGTATAACGTCCATACATTTAATGTCTTTAAAAGAATCTGATTTGACTAGTGCTCATACACACACACACGCAGTGGAAAGGACACACAAGCAAAAAGTGAAATGGGTTACAGCAAGTCCCACTTAAGTCAAATAAAAAATGATCTACTCTTATAAAATGCCTTTTAACATTAGACGTTCTACTAAGCTGCACGTTACGGTGCACTTCTCATTTGTCAAGTCACTGTTTTGCCTACAATCTTTAAAGAAGATGAGCTACAATCAAATTTGAACCGGTTGAGCCTAACAGGAGATTTATACCTCTATGTTAAATCTACGCCCTAAGTGCGTCGTTACCGCAAACCCTTCTGAAACCCTACAACATAATCTATGCTGTAACCTGACGTGCACCTCCATGGAAATAACTACACATCGCATCGATGTGGCCCAACTTCCTCCTATACACTTCTGGTTACTTTTTCCACTGCAGAATAACAATCAGAGGCTTGATATAAGAACTCACAGATGCTCCCCCAGATGTTCTACAGGGATAGCACCGAAACTATCGGAATGAATGTGTGGGAATGTGCAAAGACGTGGAAAAACTTCAGGGACAAATATGTTTTTCTGCTAAAAACAGAAAAAAAAAAAAAAAAAATAAAAAAAAA
>VOQK01029694.1:0-11822 GCA_015052645.1 Benitochromis conjunctus | reverse complement strand
AGAAAGGAGCGAGCAGGAACGTGACACCGGCTCCCGGTTGTCGACGTTAAAGGTGAGGCTGCTGTGGAGACAGAACATCACAGGTGTCAGGATTTCGCTGATGAATCCTTGGAGCTCCTAATGTAGCTGAGTGAATGAAGCCGTGGGTGTGACAGCTCATTAAAACTCTCAGCGTGTCACCTCTCAGGTAGATGAATAGACGGTGCTGCGATCCCTTTTCTTCTCTTTAATCCCGGATGGCTCTGCTAATTTGTGTGAAGAGGAGGTTTTTACACAGCTGCTGCCATCTCTGCTGCTGCTGCTGCTGATCATCAGTATAATGAGGAGGGAAGGACACACACACACACACACACACACACACACACACACACACACACACACACACACACACACACACACACACACCAATTTACACCCAGAAATAATCCTGCTCACAGTAATGTGTGCATATACAAGCAGATGCAGATTTATCCACACTGATCTAATTTGCTCGCACACTTGACTCCAGATGTTTGCGTCCCATCCCTTCAGTAAACACCGACACGTTTTCACCAAAGTCGAGTGTTTCTTCAAAGCGTCGACGAGTGTTTGGGCTCGTTATCTGCCGCGGGGCCAATCCTTCTCCGCACAGATCAAAACAGAGGGTGGAGAATGTCTCTGAAGGATGGTCAGGTTTGAATCTGTGTGGGTTTGATGTGTGTCGCAGTACATTCACCCCCCTGTTTCTGTCATTAATCCCTAATCCATCAGGAAATTCTACTTTTCCACAGTTCTCCACTGTGAAAGTCCTCTGAGCCCACAGGAGTGTTTGTACTTGTTTCTGAGGATGTTCCTGGTCTTCTGATGATGAAGGTGCTCATGTTTAAGCTCCACCTCAGTGCAAGGAAAGGACTCGAGGAAGTCTGACCTCTGACACGATCAGCATCTCCGGCTTCATTCTGACGGATGACGAAGAAACATAGTCGAACTTTTCTACATCCTCAAACTTTCTGAGTGTTTCCAGGTTTATATGACAGGACTGTGTAAAGCCTCTGAGTACACACTCAGGAAACAAAGATGCTTCCCTTTGTCTGTCCTCATCACACTGTAATTGGTCCTCACAAAGATGGATGGGACAGGCAGTAAATGGCCCAGTTGTTCAGTGAAACTCCTGCATGAATATATGAAAAGATTAAAGCAGCAGAGTGGAACAGAAACACGAGACTGTGTGTGTGTGTGTGTGTACAGTCATGCAGTTCTGCTCTTCCTCTCCGGCTCGCTCCTCTTCACCTCCTCCGATCTATTTTTCATGAACCCTGTCAAACTGTCCTGGATTCAGCCCGCCGTCTCTTCTCGTTTACTTCCTGTTGCTCGTTCTGGTCCCGGTGCTGCCAGTCCGAGCTGTCCACTCGCTCCGCTGAGAGGACTCGTCAGGTGGACGAAGCCTCCAGCTGGGCGTTCCTTTGAAGTGTGGCACAGTGCGGTTTACCTCGGGCTCGACACATCCTCATATTTATTTCATATCCTAACAGCGATGCGCTGAATTTACATATTAATGCCACGAGCGTCTGTTTCCATCATATCACCAAAACGTCATGTTTATTCTTACAGTTTCCATGAACGTGAATGATTTTTAAAAGCTGCACCAAACTAACATTTTTCTCCAGTACATGCCTGCTCCTCGTTTCCTGCAGGCAGAGACAAACAGTAGACTTGTTAATAGAAAACAGCGTGCTGAAATAAACCAGAAACATAATAATGCGAATGCAGGAAATCATATTTGATGTTGAGGCTTTGACAGACATGCACAGCTCATACCTCAGCTCTGCGCTGAACAGAGTCCGTGTTTGAATATGCTGAAGAAAAACAAAAACACAAGTTCACTTTAAAGGATCTCCTTCAGTTCAAGGCAGCACATCCAATTAATTAGCGAACAGAAGCTTTGTGGTACATGAAGGTGCAATCCGGCCTGGGATCATTCAGCTGGAGTAACTCTTCCTGTTTTTTTGTCCACCCAGTGCACCGTGTGGGACTGGGACTCGAACGGGAAGCACGACTACATCGGTGAGTTCGAGGCCACGTTCAAAGAGATGAGAGGCGCCATCGATGGACGGCAGGTGAGCTGCTGTCCTCTAAAACCCGAGTCGACCCGTTTGCCTCACGAGTCGCTACGAAACAGCGACTTCATGACTGAAAGTACAACAACCGTTAAAGCTCACCTTACTCACGTGTGTGCGTTTGAATGGAGCTGTGTTTGCGTACATTAACCCTCTGGGGTCTAGGGCAATATGCACTGTCAACACAAATCAAAACGGAATCGCTTTGCGGCCCCGCCCCCATGCCCCGCCCCCTTTTATCGCCGATCTCGGTGTGACGCGCCGGCGCGTCAATAGACCACAGAGGGTTAATAATTAATTATTAAAGAAAGAATTCATATTTCAACACTCTGTCTTCTGAGAGCCAGTATTTGAAGTGTGATGCATTCATTGACCGTTGTAATTGATGGGAACAGTGAATGCGGAGGGTGAGTCGTTCCTTTGAACGTGTTGGAAACACCAAAGCTGCTGAAATGACTCTGACTCATGAGCCATGTGTTCTTTGATGACTGTTTACAGTAAGTCCAAATAAATACGCATGTGTATTTATTTGGATTTGTAGGATATCAGTACATGACAATGATAATGTTTATAAGTCCCACTTCTGATTATGATAACATCATTTGTAATAGTTATGAGTTCAGGGCTCCCCACTCGCTGAACCAGCCTGGGACAGCAGCTCATGGTCAGATACTGGGGATACTGGTGTCTGCCCCAATGATGGGGAAACAATGGTGGTCACCTGGTGATGGCACACCATTTTTTTTTATATGGTGACCCCTCATAGGTCACTGCTGTGACTATTTGTTTGCTCATCTGGAGTTTCACCCTCAGCTATGAGCAACTTTCAGTCACCAGGTGGTCAAAAGGTGCTACAAGCTGCCCGGTGGGAGGTAATGTGTCTCCACAAGATGATGTCCTGACTGCGGCTGACTGCAGCAGCTACATCACTGTGTGTGGAGGAACTGCTGGACTCTGAATGTAAGCAGTTAAAGTGAAATTAGGGGCACAGCTAATTGCTGTGTTGTCACAAACAGATTACATGTAACTGCCCCATTGACCCGATTCAAGCACAGACTGGCTCATAGCAGAAAGCTGTTTCATTTGAAACTTCTACTTGGAGCCCTGTCAGCTTACCCTGAATCACATCCAGACCCCTCAAACATCAGGCATCCTCACCATCAGGCATCCTGCCTAATGAGTCAGAGCTTCATTCCTGCTGGGAAACATCCAGTTCTTGGATTCTTGAAGATCTGCCTTTGACATCAAACATGTACCCAAACGTTTCTTCAGACCACTGACACCCCGTGGTCATGTGAGCAGTATCCCTTAATGGCAGTGGCCTTTTTCAGAAGGATCATTCTGAGGAACTTGATGAGAATTTAAAGGCGATGTGTTTGAATTCCTCAGATCTTAATCCAGTCAACAATCTGTTGGTTATGCTGGAAAAACAAATCCAGTCCATGGACGCTTCACCTCGTAGCTTCCAGACATACGGGTGTGCTGCACGGGAGAGCTTTCCAGTACTGTGCAGGTTATGTAAATGTTTGATGTGTAGCCTGATCGTGTCATGTTGTACACTCAGAAACCTCTAACCCAGCTCTCGTGTAGTTTTCCTGCTGCTGGAGCAGCTACAGTAGATCCAGTTAATATTTAATTTGCTGGAAGAACACGTTGCTGTGGTTGGAGGCGGTTTGAGTCCTCTGCAAGCCGAACGCTCTCCTGAAGGAGAGAGCTCCGTGTGAGGCAGGTATCTGCTCACCCTGGTTTTCCTTCAGCTATATAATCAATTTAATGGCTCAGTGAGAGTCAGACTGAGCGACACCACAGCTCACACGCTGTGACACACCATTACAGCTACACAGTGAGACACAGTCACTCACAGACTCTCCAAGAGACAGCGAGGCAGCCCTGCAGGAGTCCTGTATGTTTGGCACTTTAATAGTGAATCACTGAATGTGTGAAAGCTGCGCTCTGGAATTCTGTGGTTTGTTTTAGGGATGGAAAACCGGGCGGTGACTATTTTAAATCCGGCTAATTTCTTTCAAACGTCCCATATAAATTCCCCGTGTTCAGCTGGTATTCATCTCGAGATTTTAATGAGATTTCCAAGGAAATCTTTTGCAGTTCACAGTTTTAGTTATGAGTTTTAGTTCTGCAGATGTGACAGAGACCAACGATTGCTCTAAAACAGAGCAATAGAAGGGTCATCCACATTTTTACATGAGATGCCATCCTGATGCAATCCTCTCAGGAATTTTCCAGATAATTTCCTCAAAAATTCCTCATCATTTCCCCAAAACAACTTCAGCTATCTACGTGTAGATTCCAAGCACATTTTATAGAAAACGTGGTTTCCATTCATAGGGAGAGTAAACCAGCAGCATGTGGCATATACAAACAGAAGCCTGAATTTTTTTAAAGGCATTCAGTCAGCTTCATGAGGTGTCAGACCATCTCAGCTGGGTGGAGGTTCTGATGCAGCCCTCCATCATTCTCCTTCTTCTGCAGTCTGCTGGTCCCACTCAGCTCAGTACTGATAGGATGGTGTCACTCTGCACAATGTTGTGGGGATGCCACACTAACACATATGTCTGTGAAGGTTCTCTGTCATCCAGGTCATCGTAGTCTAACGAGTTTGGAAAGAAAGAGCCACCTCGACAGGACAAGACTCAGCTGTCCATCTGCATCTAAAGGTCAAAGGTCACTCTTTGAGGACACCAATGTTCACATGTTGGACAGAGAAGACAGATGGTTTGAAAGAGGAGTGAAATAAGCCTGTGTCCACTGTGAACGACCATCTTTGAACAGAGGCGGGGCTTACGACACCAACTGTCTGCCACCTATAATCCAGTTTTGAGATCCTTCCCAGACGTCTTAACGCCCACGCACATCCTGGACCTCCTGACCTCAGGAAGTCACATGATAGGGTGGGGCTAGGTTTCACAATGCTCCCTGGGGGCTGAAGTGCCTCCGAGGATTTTTAGGCAGAGGGTGTGAAGTGATTACCCCGAGAGCTAATGAAGACACAGCTGTTGGACAGAAAAGCTGCTGCAGAAAGGAAACGACCGCTAATTAAAGCGCTGTCCGACTGTCCGTTAACACCGTTCTGCTTACAGATGCTTCGGTTGTGAGTTTTCTCTGGAAATTCCCTGAAGATGACAACACATGGCTGACAGGACACGATCAATCAGCTGCCGAGGAATCCTCAGCAGAGCCACAGGCTCAGCTGTCCCATTATTGATCACAAAGAGCTGAACATCTTCGGTAGAAGGATCCTGAGTGGCCATGTGACAAAACCACATCCCAGTTTTCACAGACTCAGCCAGCTCGGTGAGCTGTGTGTAATATTCTGTCGGTGGTCTTTGGATGACATCACATAAGGATATGACCACAGACCACACAGACAGAAAACATCAATGTATTCACCGTGACCTCGCTGTTTGTTTTTGTGGGGGGGGGGGTACAGGTAGTAGTCACACACAGAGAGAGTGTGAGAGAGACCTGCTATAGTGAAATTACTTCCAAATCTTTTAGCGTACTTGTAGACTCCTTGGATGGTCTGTTAGTATGGTAACCTTTCTGTCGTCTTTGGAGATATTTCTCTTGTTTTCTATTTATTCCTGCTGTCTGCTATTGATATTTTATACCTGCACAGTTGGTGTGGAGCACCCACAATTTCATTGTACATGTACAATGACAGTAAAGGGCTATTCTATTCTAACCTCACAGCTGACATATTATTGGCCAGATAATGTCATTAAAAATGATCCGACAGCACAAACAGAGTCCAGAGGTCCACTTCAAGTGAAGCTAGCAGACCACAATCCACCTCTCGGTCAAAGAGGCCACACCCCTAATAATGCAACATTTAAACCTTACCCGTATCTAGATGGATGTTGGCCATTTTAACAGGAGAGTCTATGAAGACAGACTCAGTGGACAACATAGGAACTACAGTTTTATTGTTTTTAAATTCCCGACTTCTGTTTGAAACATGGAAATTCGACCTGCATGTGTTTTAACCGTGAACTCCTCCTTCACCTCTTACAGAGAGAACAAAAAGAGCCGTGATGTCAGCCCCACTGTGAAACCGCCGCTCTCGCTCCCTCCTTCTTTCTTTAAAAAAAAAAATAATAATTTATTGGCCTCCTTCCTCAGCTGGCAACTTCCTCCTGGCCAGTGACACAGAAACAAGAAGCCCCCCCCCCTGAGCTGAAGCCTCCAGGGAGCTCCCCGTTCTTCCATCCATCCTCCATCCCGACACAAATAGAGCCTTAACCGCCATGAGTCACCCGGTCTCGGCGGGCCTGAGTGATGCAGTCAGAGCGAATCCTCGGCGGTCTTGTTTGGGCAGCTGAAGGATCGTGTCCTGCTGCAGGGCCTGTGGTTAATGCGTCTGTCTGACAGGCCTCGTGGACTCTGGGTTTAAAGCTGCACCTCTCCAGGAAGCTGTTTTCAGTCCAGGGACGAATCTTACAAAGAAAAATGATATTTCTGGTGAGGCTGGGTTACATACAGCACCCAAAAGCACTTCTATTATAATTTCATCTGCTCACTTTGCTTCGTCCACTGTAGTCAAATACAGCCCAGAGACCCTGGTGTCTAAGCTGATACGGTATCACTGACCTGTGAGCTCACAGGCATCATAAACACTGGAAACAGGAACAAACTGTCTGAAAACAATGGCGTCAGAGTCCGTGAAGGGTCTGAGAAACTGTGGATTTCGCCTCCATGCCTGAGAGAGGTTTCGCCTCTTTGTTCTGTCTTTGGGTCTCTGCACGAGCTTACGATGTCACGTGTGCACGAGCTTACGATGTCACGTGTGCACGAGCTTACGATGTCACGTGTGCACGAGCTTACGATGTCACGTGTGCACGAGCTTACGATGTCAGAGCGAGAGAGCGGCCTTCTTCTGTGTGTTTTACACAATGAGCTGGCACTCAACTCTGGCACCGTGAACATCTTTACGACGTTTCTGTGGCTCATCGCAGCGCTGATGTGTACAGAGAATCCGCAATGATTTAAAGCTCTGTCCTTTAAACATCACTGAGATCTGCACTCTTTTCAAATGTTGGCTGAGAGCAGAATGAACACAAAGTTTCAGCCAAACAACCAAAGTATCCATCCATCCATCCATCCGTCCATCCATCCATCCGTCCATCCATCATCCACCATCTTCCATCCATCCACCATCATCCACCTCCTCCAGCTTTTCCAGGGGAACACCAAGGCACCAATCCGTCTGTCGATCTGCCCCTCCCTTCTCCTGGTGCTGATTCTCATTCCCACTGCTTCACACTCGGCTGCGAACTCTTCCAAAGCGAGCTGGAGGCCATCACCCGATGAAGCCAACAGATCCACATCATCCGTGAAAAGCAGAGACCTAAACCAAAGTAAAGATATAAAATCATGAAAAAGCCACTGTGTCCACAGAGCTTCAGCTCAGAGAGAGGCTTTAGACGTCACTTCCTCTCTTCGATTTGAGCCTGGACTGATAAACTGCCTGCAGGCCCAGGCCCTGATCCTCAGACACACCAACAGAGCATTTAAAGAAGATTTTTACATTTAGCAGAGATTGCTTCTGTGTCAGCTGCAGCAGCGTGGCAGAGGCAATGATGGTGAGCTCAGCAGAGTTCAAATAACACACGATGACTCCAGGAGAAAAACAGGAAGGCCACGGTGCTGCCGCAGCTTTCATGTCTCCTCGGCCAAACTCTGATTGGACAAACAGACTTCCTGCCATGAATGAAAACAGCACCACCTACAGGGTGAAATTAGATTTACCCCGAGGACTAAACCCTGAAGTTGTTGGTCTGATATGATAACATTAAAATGAGGATGATTGATGTCTTACTGATAGTGTTTAAATGACTGAATGATCCTCTCAGCGGGGAGGCAGCTGCAGGCTTCTGTTATGAAGTCACCTGAGCAGGTGATCGGGGGCGGCGGCTGCAGTCTGTTAGCTTCCCATTACCAGACTGGCATCATCCCCACAGACGTGTGTGTAACGCACTGTAACACACACACCCGGAGGAAGCAGCTGCTGCTGTTAGCATCAGTTAACTTGAGTTCACTTTTGAAACTGTCAGCGAACGACTAACTGATCACACACGCTTCAATCATTCAACAGGTCTGTGATCATGTCTGGGTGTTTCTACACAGAGCCGCTGAGAAAAGCTTTAGGACAAACGAGACAGGAGAGTGAAAATAACGTCTTTTCCTGTGTTTCAGGTGCAGTGGCCGTGCATAAATCCCAAATACAAAGTGAAGAAGAAGAACTACAAGAACTCTGGGATTGTTATTCTGAACCAGTGCAAGGTGACTGATGTCTGCTGTTTTTCCTGCTCCATAATTCACGTTTTTAAACCATTTAAAAAATGCTCGGTTTTCGTTTCCTCGCCGCCTGTCTCGTTTTTCTTGGCAGCTGATGTTGGCTCCTGCCTGACACACTGTTAGAAGAACCAATTATGTAGCGCTGAACAGCCTGACTTACCTGACATTTCCTGCCAGACAATGCTGAGTGGTGTTCAGATGGAGCGAGGGGAGTCTGGGGAAATCCTACCGCTCAGTGAAAGCCCGATAACATTTAACCCGATGCCACTCGACACGTGAAGAGCTCCTACTTCAAAATGACTTCAGAGCCATTTGAAAAGACGGACGCAGATTGTGGCGTAGCACAACACAGGAACAAATTACTGAGCCGCTCTAAAGCTGCAAGGTCATTTACACTCGATCGATTGAAGAGGAAATGAAAGCGAATACTTTAAAAAAGGGCAGGTTTAGAGGTTTAGAAGATAACCCAGCTGCAGACAGATGGAGTGAGTATCAATCTGTCAATCTGTCCAGGGCCGCACTCAGAGAGCCCAGGCTAAAGGGGAGCCCAGCAAAATCCTCCGTGCTGCTTCAATTTCCATGTAACTTGAACGAGTTACCAGGTGTATTCTTCTGTATGACAAGGTTACTGGATGAGGCTCAGACTCCTTCTCCATCTGTCTTAACAGGTTAACCATAAAATTTTACCATAATAATAATAATGCTAAAAAAAAAATACTTGATTTAAATTTTGCGCATCTCCGCTGCGAGGTCACAGATCTCAGATCAGTGCAGTAACATGGAAGTCTGTTCAGAGTCATCACTGGTGATTAAAGAGGTTTTACGTCAGACCTTCCCTTTGTCTGACTGTAGAGTCCTCAGGAGTCTGATAGTGTAATTAAATAGTGCTTTGAGACGCCACCACTTTCCCCTCCCTCCCATTTTCAACACAGAGCTTTGCTGTTTTGCCACACTGAAAACAGCAGACAGCTCTCCTCAGTCAGAGTTTTATATTTCAGATGATACTTTCTGCTGCTCATCCAGCAGAATGTATGCTCATACTGCATACAGTAGTCGATGTAGAGATGCCCAGTTCTTCTTCACCCTGGCCTCCTCCAGCTCTTCCAGGGAAACATTAAGACATTCCCAAGCCAACATAGAGGTGTAATCTCTCCGGTGCTAGGTGTCTGCCCCAGGACCTCCTCCCAGTGGGACATGCCTGGAACATCTCACCTAGGAGGCACACAGGAGGAATGCTTGAACCACCTCACCTGGCTCCTTTTGATGTGGAGGAGTATTGGCTGTAGTCCGAGCCCCATCTGAATGACCAAGCTCTTCACCCTCTCTCTCAGCCACCTGCCAGAGGTCCATGTCTCATTAAACTCCTCCCACACAGTTTTGCCTTGGTCACTACCAGAGTCGCACTCAGGTCATACTCTTATGGCCTAGGTGACTCTCAAAGTCCCCCAGCAGGACAATGGATTCCACCTGTCCAGTGAGCTGCTCAGGTACTCTGGATAAGCGTCATTTAGCCCATAAACGCAGGCAATACTCCCGATCCTCAACCCGAAGAGGCGGGGAAGCACCCCTCTCATCCGCCGGGAGGTCGCCAGCATGCAACAGCTGAACTGGAAGGAAACGAGTATACTCGCCCCCGTTCACCACCCCTCTGACAGCCAAACCCATCTGTTCTCTGATTGGATTGTTACATTTGTGATTGACATCACATTGACCAATCAGCTGAAAGGAAGAAAACTTCAAAATTCGTACTTGCAAGTTGAAACTCGCACAGCCGGGAGCGCAGAGTTTTACACGGAGTTTGTCGCTTTGCATCTGTAAACAGATGTTAACAAAAAAATTGTAACTTGTGTAAATCTTTTTTACAAACACACAAACATAAAATGTTCAGATATTTTGTTTTACAGGGTTACAAAACTCAGTTCACAGCTACACAGTCTGATTTACAAGTACAACATATTTCTGAGCCCACAGTGATCCCCCAGAGGAGACGGGGGCAGTTTTATGTTACTGCTTCAAAAATGTGTGTTTGCTCAGATGATGCAGAGGATTCTCTCACTTCAGACGATATAAATGTTTGTAGGATGGATTTAACCACCGGAGCATCGCTTTGTGTTCTTTGACTTTCCTACACGAGCAATGAAATCATAACATAGTTTTATATGAAAAGGAGAATGTGAACAGCTCATGTGGTAAAGTACGATTCTCTGTTTTCGGTTCATTTTGGGGAAACTGTCATCGCCGCAGCGCTCATTATACAGGAAGCGTAGTTTGGAGGAATTCTCTGAGCGCCGTGGGTCCTCGTCACATTTTCCACCAAGGTCAGGGTAACGCGTTGAGGAAAAGGCCTTTTTTTTCTCGACTCTTCAAGTGAATCTCCAGAGAGAGAAGTGAGTCTAACACCCGAGGACGCTACAGAAGAGTGCTGAAGGCCAGGCGCAGTTAAAAGGATCTGGCAGAGGAGCGGGGTAAAATATACTGCTGCAATACATGTGGGGGGCAATTAGCTGCAGGTGCAACAAATTAGAACAGGAGGCGGTAACCACACAGGAGGGCGGGGAGGAGGTGCACAGGAGAAGGTAATCACACAGGAGGGTGGGGAGGAGGTGCACAGGAGAAGGTAATCACACAGGAGGGTGGGGAGGAGGTGCAGATGAAACAGGAGGCGAGGTGAGCAACAACGTAAGACGTAGGAGAAATGCAGAGAGAGTAAACAGAACAGAGCTTATGCATCAGTCCACGCTTCTTATTTGTCACTCGATGTATTTTTAATAAAATCATCCAAAATATTCTCCAGAATTCAAACTCGGAGCTTTGAAATATCCTGGTTGTGTTTTTTATTGCAATCATTATTCACACAAGTGAAACCCAAACAACAAAGGTTGTGTTTCACTTGTGTGAATGTGATTGGATGCTGCTGCTCAGCTGGTGCAAAAACAGCTGATGAAAGATGATGAAGCATCAGTGAAACTGTTAAATATTTAAAGTCATGACTGTTTTTCTGTCTGCAGATCATCAAGATGCACTCGTTCCTGGATTACATCATGGGAGGCTGTCAGATTCAGTTTACTGTGAGAGCACGCACGCACACGCACGCACGCACGCACGCACGCACGCACGCACGCACACGCACGCACACACACGCGTGTATTTATATCCTGGTGGGGACATCTCATTGACATAATGCTTTTCCTAGCTGCTTACCCTAACCCTAACCATCCAAACTGAATGGCTAACCCTGACCCTTACCCTAAACCTAACCATAACCTAATTGTAACCCTGACACTAAAACCACGTTTTGAGTGTGAAAAATGGCTTCAACCCCATGGGGACCGGGGTTTTGGTCCCCACGAGGGCTGTCGGTCCCCACGAGAATAGTAAACTTCCAATTTTTGGTCCCCACGAAGATGTATA
>VOQK01029693.1:15664-30537 GCA_015052645.1 Benitochromis conjunctus | reverse complement strand
CACGTGAGCATTGAAGTCTCCCAGTAGGACAACAGAGTCCCCAGGCAGCGCACCCTCCAGTACCCCACCCAGGGACTCCAAGAAGGCTGGGTACTCTGAACCGCGACTTGGCGCATAAGCTCAGACGATGGTCAGGACCCGTTATTTGACCCGGAGACACAGGGAACAAACACTCTTGTCCACTGGGAGAAACCCCAACATACAGGCAGCAAGCCAAGGGGATACCAGGATACCCACCCCAGCCTGCCGCCTCTCACCAGGGGCAACTCCAGACTGAGACAGAGTCCAGCCCCTCTTCAGGAGACTGGTTCCAGAGCTCAAGCCGTGCGTTGAGGTGAGCCCGACTATATCTAGCTGGTACCTCTCAACCTCACGCACTTACTCAGGCTCCTTCCCCACCAGAGAGGTGAAATTCCATGTCCCAATTGCCAGTCCTTACCTCGTTTCCACACTTACAAGCAGGCGTTTTAAAGTGATTGCAATGCTTTTTTTTTTTTATTATTTATTTATTTTTATTTAAACATTTTCATTAATAATGTAAGTTTAACACAGGTTACAAATGTTGATTAGATTTTGTAAAACTGAATCTGGATTGTTGAGCAGCATTACTTAAAATGAAATGGTGGTCATGCCCCTTTTAGGCTTGTCCCGATGAGCCGATGCGGAGCCGTAAAATCTTTGTCGGTCGCTGCACAGAGGACATGACAACTGATGATCTGAGGCAGTACTTCATGCAGTATGGTGAAGTCACAGATGTCTTCATTCCCAAACCTTTCCGGGCGTTTGCTTTTGTCACATTTGCTGATGACCAGGTAAGAGTGACCTTAAATGACAGGTTTTGAATATGAATAGATGGTATTATACAGGAAGAGTGAGAAAGACCTAATATGTATCTTTTAAAAAAAAAAATCTGCAGTATCAGTAATTATAAGTGTAGTAGTGGAAAACATGAGAGCTCTATTACAAATTTATACTGTTAATACCTGTTGATACCTGGTATTTATAGTGTACACTCTATTTATTTACCTGTTAGAAAAGAGAAATACACAGACTTAGTAACTCATCTCTTTCTCAGGTTGCCCAAGCTCTGTGTGGAGAGGACCTGATCATCAAGGGTGTCAGCGTGCACATCTCCAATGCTGAGCCCAAACACAATAATAGTAGGCAAATGATGGATCGAGGGCGTTTTGGGGCTGGTGGGTTCAATCAGGGCTATGGCAGTAATCGCGGTGGACTAGGCAGCGGTAGCGGAGGGGTTAACTTCGGGGCTCTCGGTCTAAACCCAGCCATGGTGGCGGCTGCTCAGGCAGCGCTGCAGAGCAGTTGGGGAATGATGGGCATGCTGGCTAACCAGCAGGGTCTGACCACAACGGCAGGCACAGCCACTACAACCAGAGACCAGACCTATAGCTCTGCGAGCACCAGTTACAGCAGCCCAAACTCAGCTAGCCTTGGTTGGGCTGCAGGCACTAACACAGCCTCCAGCAGCGGCTTCAGCTCTGGCTTTGGCGCATCTATGGAGTCTAAGTCTTCTAGTTGGGGAATGTAGATAGCTACAAGCTAACTTTTTCTGTTGCTATAAGGCTGACCTGGTAAGTATACATATGAGGGGGAATGGCTTAGATATTATGTTATTTAAAAAAAATTACACTGCCTTTTATTTTGTTAAAGAGAAAATTTATACTTATGTGTGACTTATTATGTAGTCATGCATTGAATGGGTGAGAAGTTTAGTTTGTTAGTGGAAGCTGCCACACTACCTGGTTTTGTTTTTTGGGAATATGTTACACAAAGATAACTGTGCATGCAGGATAAAATTATTTATAAACATGCACGAGTATCTCAAGAGCCCCCCGATTCCCCCTTGTGAAATGATGGGGTTTATATAATTATATATAAATATATATATATATATGTATGTATGCATTTGATTGTATGTTTGTTTTTGTTTGACATCTTTTGGAAACGCCTTCATGGAAATCTCTTCTGCAGTTCACCAACTCTTTCCCAATTTCCCGGGAGGAAGCGCCTCATTGGCAGCAATGTTCGACAGATCTCAGTATCATTTCCCCTCCTCCCATGTGTAAATGCTTTGTCATCCAAGAACACAGCTTCACTCTGCATATACTGTATTAGACGGTGGGTGTTGTCTTTTTTTCCTCTCCCCCTTTTTAATTTTTTTAATTTTTGGGATATAGAAATTTTGTCTGCTGTTGTCACTTTTTGAGATCAGTGAGTGGGTTTGGTGTTGGACCGAGTGAGAGTGAGCGAACGGGAGAGCAAAATGAAAGTGGTGTGAGAAGGACTGTTGGTGTGGAGTTTTTTTGTTTGTTTTTTTCTTTTTTGTTGTTGTTTTTCTTTGGGTTTGTTGTTTTTTGTTTTGTTTTGTTTTTTATTCAAAAGAGACAAATGCCTGCGAGAGTTGAGAAGAACCTGTGGCTTTGTGCGAGTGTGAGAGGAAGAAACGAGTACGAGTGTGTTCACCATGGCCATCACAAGGACATTTATTGCATCTCGAGATCCCTACGGTCTCTTTCTCTCATTGTTTTCTATAAACCTTAATTCTTTAAAATCACAGTGAAATGTCAAGTGCTATGAGTATTTGTATCCTTTTGTAGCTTTCTCTTGCTATCTGATTTGACGTGAATGCTGTGTCTGGTTGTGTGCTTTACCTTCTCCTTGTTACCACCCTCTCTGTGTGAAAATGTGACCTTGTGCTAGTGAAGTCTGTGTGGGTGGGTGGTGGGGTTGGGGGCGGGGGACACTGAAAGAGTGAAGTTTGAAAGCGAGCTCAGAAGTTGATGTGGTGAATGTTTGACAAGTTCCCATTGAAAGTTTGTGTTTGAAGTGGTTACGAATGCATTTTCTATGTTTTGTGAATAAAGGGAAGTCTGAAATAAAATTGAATTTGACTAGGTATAATGCCCTCTTGATAGTCACTTATTTTTAACTTACTTTACATTAATTGAACTGCCAACACTTTAATTCACATGTATAGGGACCTCGGACACGGAAAGCCCAGGTTTTCGTCTGAATGAAGGTTGGAGTCAGTTGCGTGGAAGACGAAGCCTTTGTTGGGTGTGCCTGTGCAAACCACAATGAACCTTAATCCTGAAAAGGATCTTCTTCACCTCACTTGCAAGAAACCTTGGACCACCAAATTTAGAGCGGACCATACTTGGTGACAATCAAGGTATATAAATTTTGTTTTTTTTTTTTTGTTTTTTTTGTCATACATAAAGATGTCACAGTTGGGACCAAAGTAACACCTGCTGCTCATTCCTTTGTCTGGTCCCCAATCTGTGAAACAGATCCTGCCTTTCTAAAACTGGGTGTTTGTTAGTAAACGCTTTATTTTTTTTGTCTCCCAGTAGTCACTGACATCAAAGTATTAACCAGTCGGGTGTTTGATGTGGTCAAAAATGATATCAGTGTAGCAGGAAGCTGTCTTGTTTTGTTTACCTTGATTGTAAATGGCTGAAATGTATCATCTGGCTGATCCTTTTTTTCCTCCCCTCAAAGGGACTTAACTGACTGAACAGCAGCAATTCACACATTGTATTCTGACATATTAGTATTGCATTGTTAAATAAAGGTTTGGAGTTTTTAATCATTGTGGTCTCTCAATGTAGATAAACTGTCACCTTTTTTTTTTCTTTTTTTCTTTTTTTTTTAACTGAGCACCACTTGAGGCCATAATCTCTAGTTTTCCTTGCTTTTAATCCATATCCCTCTTTAGGATTTATTTGAAAACTCTAATTCAATTCAGATTTAGTCGTTTTGTTCAAACTTGCTTTAGCGTCCTGCAAGAAGCTAGCTCCTATGTAATGTATATCAAAGATTTCATACATAAACAGACTCTTTTGTACTCTTTGTTGGTGGATGTAATTAATATGTTCCTCCTGATGATGGTGCTGTTGTACAGGACTCACATCCCCATTCATATATTGAAATTTGTTGACATTTTTCATTTTTAAATGGCTGTAGGAGTTGTGAAAATTGGTCTGCACACTCAAGACTACTATAAAACTAAATGTACAAGTCATCAGTTGACAATCAGGAATGCATCTTTAAAGGTTGTCTTTATGTACAAGAAGTGTACAAAAAAAACCCCACTCTAAATTACTCTTAATGTGTGGAAATAGCCCATTTAAAAAAAAAAAGAAAAATGTTATCTGAAAAGGTTTCTGAAAAGTTATTTTTGGTGTGAAATTATTTGAGATGAGCTGTACATAAATGCAGAAATTGTGATTTTTAAGAACAGAAAAAGGCATCAAAACCAGATCAGTTTAAATTTTACCTTTTTATATTAAAAAAAATAAAGAGTAACAGAGACGTCTTTAATCTCTGAGTTACTCTGTAATAATACCAGAAGTACAAGACAGTGGGTTTAAATATGTTCCTTGTGCTTAAACATAACATTTATTATACATACAGCCATGATCTTTAAAAGGTCCTATAACTCAAATTCTCTATAGAGAATTAACATTTCGCACAGTTTGAATTAATGTGGTTTCTCCCACTGCAAGCAGGTTGGGAAAGTTTTCCAGAGGAATTTGTCTCAGCATGATCTTTTCCAGGAGGCAGCCTGGTTTCTGAGAGTCCTCTCTGCTGTCTTGTCAGAGGTATGCACCGGGACTGTTTATCTGAATTGAGCGAATGAGTCGGTCATCCATGAGAACAAATTCTATTTTCATATGACTTGCAAACAAAAATTTACCTAGATTTTTGTTTTTATCGTTTAAATTGAAGCCCGTGGAGAACCATGTGTGCATATGCCCAAAACTCTCATTCTATCAGTCCCAGATTGTCAGTGGTTGGTGGAGCGTAATATTGAAGTACCAGACAAAATAATCTCACTCTTACTACACCTGCTGCGCTCAGTCTCAGTTAGATCATATTTTAAGCACTGCAGTCTCATTCATACACCCTCGAGTGTGACTCACTTCCAATCGATGTCAGTTTCAATTCAAATTAAACCTCTCTCCAGGTACCCACACATGTTTATATTTATTGTCATGTAGGCACAGAGTTCAAAGCTGTTTCTTCTGTTCTACTATTCCTCCAAGTAATTTAGATATTTTACACAACATTTAGAAAGCTTAATCTATCATTATATCTGGTACTTGTATTTAATTTGCTTTGTTATATCATGAAGCAGAAGTATTCAAGCCTCTAATTTTATAATACTTAAGAGTTGTGACTTTCTGTATTTGTATTATTTCAAAAACAGTGGGCCATACACCACTGCATTGTCGGATAACTCCTTTCATTATAACCAATGTGTAATGTACTTGAGCTACAATAAATAAGGATTGTCAAATTTGGTTCAAGTTCTCAAGATGAATTTAAAAAAAACTAAAATCTTTTGCCTTTTAAATTAAGCAACTTAACTGTAACAAAGCTTTGCCTGCCAGTATTTCAGTACACAAGCACAGTTACTGAGCTGTTTGCTTTAGTTGCCAGGTCGCTGTCATTCAGGGCCCATGAAACCACGTCATCTTTCAGCACTGGACCCAAATATAATATGATGCTTTTAATGTGTCTTAAATGATTTATAGAAATCCTTTTGATTTTGGGTTTGAGCTTGACTAAAATCAGTTTGTTGACCGTCATCGAGTCTTCCTCCTCCTGCATCGTCATCACGCTGTCTCGTGTCTCCTTGGTGCCGGCTTTGGTGCCAGAGGTGTCATCTTGCACCTGCCCTGCCTTAACTGAGCTCTAATAGCCTCGTGTGCACCAATGCAGCCCCTGCATGGCGTCAGGTCACATTAAGAATACAGGGCCCTTTTGTAGCGAGCCTCACTTTGATGATAGAGCAGCATGTTTATGGTACTCGAAGTGTATAGATGTAGTTAAGCATTTAAATGACGGAGTTTATATTGTTTTTGTTCTGCTATGTTCCCTTTCAGGATCAAAGCTGCGACATGAAGAGTCAAACGAGCTCTTTGAAGCATCCCAAGTTGGCCAAATGAAAGCGTGATGTTAACATCAATATGGTAATCACCAAAGCTATTACAGCGCAGGTGCACTGAGGCGAGCCTTTGTTTACTGTTTAACAGCAGGTGTAATAACAGCTGTGACACACTCCTGTCAGGTACAACAACCATCACTGCTGTATGAGTTAAAGCAGTCTTGTTAGCACAACACTTTTTACAAGACTCTTTTTACAGCAGCTGGGAATTTCCTGACAAGCCTGTAGTGCTTAAAGGATTACATTATTTTTTTTTTTTAAATCAAGATTGCTATATAATACACTTTATGATGGTGGAAACTGAGGTGAGTAATTCTGGAGAGTTGAGTGTGTTTACCAAAGGTAAGAAGGTGTATATGCTTCTAATGGGCAGCTAACTGTAGACCAGTACAGGAAAGGAAGGGAATTAAAGCTGTGGGGTTATATTCAACTTTCACAGCTGAAAGTGTATTGTTGCTGTTTTTTGGTCATTACTTTAACACCACCAATAAGCAGTATCTGCTCACAGTGCGCATCCCATTTTAAATGTTCACACTTTATTAGATGTACCTTGCTAGTACTGTGTGGGACCTCCATTTGCTTTCAGAAATGTTTTAATTCTTTGTAGATTCAGGAAGTTGATGTAAAAGCCTTCAAGATTTCGGTCCTTATCGACATGATTACATCACATCATCGCTGCAGATTTCTGACATTTACGTCCGGGATCCGACTCTCCCGTTTCACTGCATCCAAAAGGTGCTCTTACTCTTTGAGCATTGGTGACTGTGGAGCCCATTTGGGTACAGTGAACTCACTGTCATGTTCAAGAAGCTTTGAGGTGTTGTGCATTCAAACACGCTCTTCTGCATACCTTAGTTGTAATGAGCGGTTATTTGACCGCTCTATTGCCTTCCGATGAGCTTGATGCAGTTTGGCCATTCTCCTCTGACCTCTGATATCAACAGTTTTTGCCCAGAGAACTGCTATTCACTTGTTACTTTCTTTTTCCAGACCATTTTCTGTAAATCCTAGAGATGATTATGCAGGAAAGTCTGCTTGTATCAGCAGTTTCGGCAATCCTCAGACCCTGGCACCAACAACTGTGCCACGTTTAAAGTCACTTAAATCACCTTTCTTCCCCATACTGATGCTTGGTTTAAATTTTAATAGGTTGTCTTACACATGTGTACAAGCATGCATGTATTGATTTGCTGCTATCTGATTGGCTGATTAACCATTTGCATTAATGAGCAGTTTACCTACCTTATAAACAACTGTTTACATATATATAAGAATTGTTTCTAAGGTTTCACAGGTAAGCCTAAACAGTCCAAACCCAGAATAGGGGTTAATGATGGTGTTGTGTTCACTGTGTTATAATACTGAAGGGTTTAATAGTGTTGACCTGAGTTTATGCACGTATGAAGCAATGAGTCAGGGTCTTAGGGCCACCTGCTGGGCAACCACTGAAAAGACAACACATGAAATGGTTCATTACTGACTTCACTGTGGTGACCCGTTCTTATCACATTAACTTAATATTTGTGATATTGTTTTGATACATATCGATATGTGTAGCTGCACATTAAAATTATTCTTACCAACTGGAATTGGTAGTACTTAGCGCACTCACTTGGAAAGCACAAGATTGCTGGTTCGATTCCAGCTGGAGGACACATCCCCTCTGGGGTTGTCTCCGGCAGGAGTGGCATGTGGTGTAAAACTCCACCATATCAGACATGTGGAGCTACTTGCCATTTTTAAAAGAGTTGTTTTATAAATTATGTCTTCATCGGTGTTAAATGGTTATATGTGGATCAAAGTATCTTTGCCTTTAAACTGCATGTCATGGTTATATATCACAGTCCTCTGTAACTTGTTCCCTTATTTAGAATCACACACACGCACGCACGCACACTTCAATCCTGTTTACAGCATCCAGACGCTTAAGGACCATTCAAGCTAATTATAGAGGGATTGAAAATCTTTATTTAGCCTAACACAGCACAGTGCAAGGTTCACCTTAATCCAGTGTTAACACAGTGGACCCCGTGCCCAACATGACTGGAACCAGTCTGAATCCAGTCTGACTACATCAAAATACACAGGTGGTGTCTACAGTGCACATAATCTATTGCTCCACCTCTTGATAAATATAACTGCAATAAGTCTCTGAGTAAAAAGTTGGTTGAAGTGGATTCTGGGTCCTAGATGGTGGAAAGGTGAACGATGGAATGTTTAAAATCTTCACTTGTTGATAACGTCCCCTCGTCCTCGGTCTTCCAACATGTTTGGTTTTGGGTGACGTGAAGATCTCCCTTAAGCATTGTAGGATGAAGAGGAGACATTTCCGCCATGACCTGTCCAGTTGGTGTGGATGAACTGACCGGGGTTTGAGAGTAGCTCATATGTGTGGGCTCCAAAGTAGTCCCTCTGAGCCTAAAAACAAAGCCAGATACAGTTACCCTTTTAAAATCTGCTAATCCTTAAAATAGTTTAACCAAAAGATTCAAGCTATAAAAAAGGATTTTATAGCATCTAGATTCCAACGCAAGACTCGAGCTACAAGTGACCTATTATTCTGATACACCTCCACTATGGGAGGTGTGACAGTTTCCAGAATTGTGTTACCTGAAGAAGGTTGGCGGGCAACTTGTCATGTCTGTAGCCATCATAGAAGGACAGAGCGGTACTGAAACAGGGCATGGGGATGCCATGTTGGACTCCAGTGCTGACTGCTCTGCGCCATGACTCCTACAGCAGGACAGTAAACAGAATGAAGACATAATTAAGTTTGTTTACAGGATTACATTAAATCACTGAATCTGGTCATAAATTAGACGTCATCTCAAGGTTTTTGGTAACCAAGACAATCACTGCTGTCATTCTCATCAGCTCAAATTCTACAGGACTCACTAGGGGTGGCTGTAGCTCAGGTGGTAGAGCAGGTCAGCTACTGATTGGAAGGTTAGTGGTTCGATTCCTGGCTCCCCTAGTCTGCATGCCAAATATCCTTGGGCAAGATACTAACCCCAAGTTGCTCTCCGATGCATCCATCGGAGTATAAATGTTAATTAGAAAGCACTAAAGTATAGAGAAAGTGCTTGTATGAATGGGTGTGATTGGGTGAATGAGGTTGTTGTATAGAGCTCCGGGAGAGTAGAAAAGCGCTATATAAGAATATATATGTGTATATAAGTCCATTTACCATTTACTAGGACTGCATTACTTGCAACGGAAAAAAAGTGGGAAGGGAAAAGAAGGAAAAAAATTGTACTGTGTAACTGGGTCCATTGGGATGGATTCACACAGTTTGAATTAGTTCATCCGTTTAATGTAAAGGGAACCCAGACCACTATATCACAAATCACCCAGAGGGCTGATGACTACAAGACAAGTCGTACTGTTGCTTCACTCCTTTGCTATATTTATTAAAAAAAAAGAGGAAGTAACTTGTTTTTTGTGTGCCTTTGTCAATGTGATGATTGCAGGTTATTGTTTGACCACTTCCTCATACCTGGCAGTCTTGCACAGCGTTACTGAAGAAAGTGTCCAGCAGCAAGTTCTGCAGCTCAGCGTTCCTGTCGAAAGCCTCTTTGATTTTACCCAAGAAGACACTGGAAGAGGAAAAGCAGTGTTAATGTTTTCCGGACATACTGTAATCAAAACTCCAATTAAACAAAGTTTAATGCCCTTTGAGGACTTCATCCCCATTAGCTGGCTCGTGGCTGCAAATTATGAGTGTTAAATGTGCAATTACGCAACAACGTTGCCAGATTACACAAAGTAAACCAGTGTCACAATTTCCTCATTCTTCTCTCTCAATATGATTTTATGGGAAGAGTCCTTTTGTTCCGCTATCTTTTCTCACTCCAACATTACAACACAACGCACTGACAAAAAGGAATGAAGGTTTTTCTTGCACTTGAAGAAACTGCTGCAACAGAAACTTGTGTTTTAGTCGGGCTTTCTTAACAAGTGCTCTCAGACGCCCTCACCCCACTGTTTGAACAACAGTGTTGAAACTTTTGCACAACATGGAAGTGAGGCAAACTTCTGCTGTGTGGACACATGAGGGCAAAAGTACCTTCGAATGATGCAGCCTCCTCTCCACATCAGGGCGATCGCACCGTAGTTAAGTGACCAGCCGAACTCTTGAGCTGCCTGACGGAGCAGCATGAATCCCTGCGCGTAAGAAATGATCTTGGACGCGTACAGGGCCTGGACAAATGAAAACATACCAATTTTCATATTACCTTCATAGTTTTCAATATTAATTACTCATTTTTAAGTGTTTAATTCATCAGAAGCAGCTAAAATGTGTGGGTGTGAAAAGTGTTTGAAATGTTTATTCATCTCTTGTGATACCTGGCAATCTCAAAGGGTCACAAACATTTTTACTTTGACCTCTCTTTGGCATGCTGCTCTCAGCTGGCCCATTTAGAGTAAATGTGTTTACTGTGTATTTTACCTTTCTGATGTCTTCTAGGAAGGTAGCCTTGTTGCCATTGAATTTGACGCCCTGTGGCCCTGACAGGCTGCGGCTGGCCTCCACTCTCTCATCCTTTAGAGAAGACAGACATCTGGCAAAGACAGCCTCCCCTGGGAGACAACAGGATGAGGGAAGGGAGAAAAAAGAAGACTGACAGCGTTAGTGCACATGCTACACACACCGCATTGAGTGGCACACAAACTAACTGCCCACCTTTCCTTTTAATAGTAATTTAGGTTTCCTGAAATCTCTCCCCCAAAAAATTACATAGAACTTCCAAGCTGAGAGTCACAGTGACCCTGTGCTATTAGCCAACGCTCGAGCGACAGCATGACTCAGCAGTGTTTGCAATACTGTTTGGTAAAGCAGGCGTGCCAAAGCTACAGTAGACAAAACTCAAGGTTTCCCAGATTAGAGAGGATTGTTTCCTTGACACTAAATGAGGAGAGTAGGAAAAAAAACCTGTTGGGTCAGCATGACTTGCTAAAACCTGCACTGCTCTCTAACCCAATGGACTGAGTCAAACTGTCCTAGATAGGAATGCGATCCCTGCCGGGTGAGAGCGCCTCCTGTGTATATTGTACTGCCTTACCCTGACGGGCTTAGTTCTCACACAATGAAGCCTTTTATTCTGCACCCATCCCTCTATCACAGCAGGGTATACAACACAGACAGGGAACGAGCAAACACAACAATTTAAAATAACTTGTGGGGATCTGGATACATTTTCCTTATAGTTTACCCTGCATGTTTTCTAACTTAATCATATAAAGCTTGCTTCTTGTTTAGGTCTGTTTATGAAACAGACTATGATACAGTCACAGCAAAGATCAAAGCCAAATCCCCCTTATGTCACCTGAGACACACAGGCCATCAGAATTAGACTTCGAGCTTCTTACAGGCAACAACATATTGATCACATTCTCTAAAAGAAGCTCACAGCCCATCCTGTGTGTTTGCCAGCTGACAGATAAAAGGCATAAGCCCAAGAAATCTGATCATTAAAGGGTAATTTGATAAGTGGTTTTTGCGGTATTGGTGCATTCATTGCTTTAAGCCTCATTTCTTCCTCTTACCAATCAGTGTGACAGGTGTCCCGTACTCGAGGGCTGAAATGGCCGTCCACTTCCCTGTGCCCTTCTGTCCAGCACTGTCACGGATCTTGGGCAGCAGATGTGTACCGTCAGAGTCTTTGTATTTAAGGATGTTGGCTGTGATCTCAATCAGGAAGGAGTCCAGTTCTGTCTTGTTCCAGCTGTCAAAAGCCTTAACAAAAAAAACCCAAAAAAAAGCACACATATTGTCTTTATATTTTACATAACTAATACTGCCAGACAAATGTGAAAATAGTGTCATAGAGGTACAACAAGCGCACCTGTGCCATCTCATCATGGTCCATACCCAAGACATCCTTCATCAGGTGATAGGCCTCACAGATCAGCTGCATATCTCCATACTCAATGCCGTTATGGACCATTTTCACAAAATGCCCCGCACCCTCATCGCCAACCTGCTCAAGCCACACAATATTTGTTAGTTAACTTGGCGTAATAACAACAAATACATCTTTAATAAGCATTAAATATACACACTGATTAAAAAAAAATGAAATACATCACTCACCCAGTCACAACAAGGCTCTCCTGTTCCAACTTTGGCAGAGATGCTCTGGAAGATGTCCTTTATGTATGGCCTATAAAATAAACAATAACTTAGACTCTGAAATTGACAAATGGTCACTGATTTTTAACACACATGAAATGAAGCTGACGACTTACCAAGCCTCTTTATGTCCACCAGGCATGAGTGAGGGTCCATAGCGTGCACCCTCCTCTCCACCACTTACTCCACTGCCAACAAACAGCAGGCCCTTCTCTTTCAGACTCTTGCACCGCCGCTGTAGGATAGAAGTACATGAACTATGACGATATCCTCTGAAATAATGCGGTTTTGCACCACAGTGACTGTTTATGACTTACTGTCGTGTCTCTGTATTCAGAGTTGCCACCATCGATGATGATGTCCCCAGCCTCAAGAAGAGGAACCTGAGAATGAACAGATGTAGTACAAACTCAATAAATATATGCAGATTTAATGCAGTTTCCAAACTTTAGCCCAGTTCAGTACTAACTGCTCACCAGCTTGTCAATGAAGTCGTCCACAGCTTGTCCAGCCTTGACCAGCAGGATGATCCTCCTGGGCTTCTTGAGCTTGGACACCATGTCTTCCAGAGATTCTGCTCCAATCACCTTGGAGCCCTTGGCCTCGTTCTGCAGGAAGTCATGCACCTTGGACACGGTACGGTTGTAAGCGCAGACCTGTTGGAGAGATATTGAAGAAGTGAAATAAAAGTGGAACAGGTTATGCGGGGAGTAGCGACAACACACAGGGGGCATCAACTTACCACAAAGCCGTGGTCATTCATGTTCATGATGAGGTTCTGGCCCATGACGGCCAAGCCAATCAATGCAATGTCTGCTCTGAGGAAACAAGAATCACACCACAGGTGTGAAGATCTGATAGTCTGGCCTCAGGGTAATTATCATCAAAACAGTACAGCTTCTGTCTACTATCCATCTAGTGTATTTTTATTTAAAGTAAATTAAAACATGGTCTTCAGAATCCTCACTCCGAAGGTCCCTTTAATTTCCCAGAGTCCATAAAGACTATCACCCAATTCAATGCTGCATACACCACACATATTTCTACTAAACTCTAAAGCTGACCCCGGTCAGATAAGAAGATAACAGCACCGTTAGCACTAACTACTAAAGAAGATTACTCTCAGTAAAGGAGAAAAACAAAAGAACCTCAATTACTAGTTACAACCTTTCCATTGCCCCGGCTTTGTACAAAAAAGAAACAACAGAAGAAGAAACAAGTGAAGGACTTACTCAGCCATTGTGTTCTGTTGGCAAAGTAACTGTAAGGTAACTGTGTTAAAATGACAGTCACGCTCGCACGCCAGTCCTTTACTTCAGATTTCCTCCTTGCTCGTTTTCCACTTCCTCGTTCTCATCTAAACTTGACTGAGACGCTTACGTACGCCCACGTAGAGCACGCACCAATCGGAGAGCTTCCTGAAAAGAAGTCACGTCCACTGCTAAATTTGATTGGTCTAGAATTCTGAGCAGAGCTATCGCGTCTCCTGTTGGCTTCACCGGAAGTCACTCGTGAAGCGTCAGTGCACGCCATATGTTTGATTGCTGTGAGACAAATACAGTCATTATAGTGTTAGACCTGTTTCAGAAATGGATTTTCCTCCTTAAGTATCGATATAAAGTCAAACTTGTCTTGACTAGTAAGTTTAAGAACACCATTTTAACTTGATGATTTTGCCTTGTCACCCCGCGAGTTGGATGCCTCGTTTCTATTGGCAGCGCCCCCCCTCCGTCCCAGATAATACCGTAAGGGTGCCGAAGTTATCCTGCGATTTTTCACCGTGATCAAAAGAAATAATATTATGGTTATTTACATATCATAAGATGCCATTTGCTTATTCTTTCTAACCCACTGAATACATTTTAATTACTGTTAGAAATAGTAAACACATGACATATTATGATAACTGCAGGATAAAGAAGACTCACTTATAATAAAATAACTTTTGTCTTTAGTTTCACTGCACTGATGTCTGAGACAGCTTCAATAATAATCCACTTTATCTCTCAGAGACTACTTTTTTCCATTCAGATCTTAAGTGAAAAAAGGAGTGAAGGACTTTAGATTGGTTACAACATTTAACCTTCAGCAGACCACGACCACTAACAGCCCTGCAGATTTAAATCTCAAATTTAAATTTAAATCTGACGGTAAATGTGGCACATAAGCGGGACGCCTCACCCTGATGTCTGGAGCACTTCTTGTCTGTGACACCAGTGTCCGGACCCCGGCTCAGAATCAAAGCCCGTCCATCTTCCACGGGGATCCGAGCTTCAGTGGCGCCGACCAGCGTGCAGGACATTTGAACAAGCGGCCACAGAGAGGCTGTTTGCCCCTGAATATGTTGTGTTTAAGACTCATTTTTTAAGTCAAGCCAAAGAACAGGATGCAGTAGTGTTTATCATCACTACAACTACATTTTCTTCTTCTATCATTTTAAGGCAGTTGACAAACAACTTCAGGTGCACCCCAAAAGGTTGATTCTGTTCATCTGGAAGTAGCGTTTTCAGTGGGAGAAACATTTCCAAGTGACTTCTTCAGTCTCAGCTGACTGCAGGTTTCCCCAACCTTATAAACAGCACATTTGCACAATGACTGAAACTAGCACCACTGAAAGAACAATGGGCTGGGACGTCAGTTCCTCGATCATTAATATGCAAATTTGTCAAATGTACTGTTTATAAAGTTGGGGAAACCTGCAGTCAGCTGAGACTGAAGAAGTCACTTGGATGATCCAGATGAACAGAATCAACTTTTGGCATTTAC
>VOQK01029690.1:33812-47084 GCA_015052645.1 Benitochromis conjunctus | reverse complement strand
ACACACACACACAGTGAAGATTGCTGTAGATTGCATCTCCCTCCTTCTTTGGAGAAAGGCAAAGATGTCAAATTATAGGGTGTCACCTGCACCAAGCTATCTACTTTCTTGAATGTTAATGTATAAACAATTAGGACAAGAAAAAAAAGTGGGGAAGAAACAAAGAAAGTCTGCTGTTATTTTCAATAAGAAATATGCAGTGATAACCAACTAACCACAATTATACAGTCATATAATTAATATCAGTGTATTTCTTTATTTTACTGTCCTTAAATCACATAAATTTCCCTCTCCCTATCAGATCAGCTCCACCTCCAAATATCATGATAGAAGACAAAAACCAACGAAGAGCCATAAGATCTGCAATAAGATCTGCAATTTAACTAAGATTATTTAACTCGAGCAGACAGCAACCATCAGCTTCTCACCAACTACAGCACAGGCACCAGTCTTAAGTGAATGAATGTCCAGACCTGAAGGAGACGCATCACAGGCACAACCGGGAGCACTCTCGTCGCTTTGTTGTTTGTTTGTTCTGTTTTTTTAGACATCATAAAGATGGCTGCACATTGTGAATACGTCCCTCAAGTTCTAACTAGTTCTGACTTCTGCTTCAACATCTGAGGTTCCCAAGTAAGAACATTCAACATGTGCCATTGCGCGCAAACACCGCATATTGTGGTGCGCCTTTTCAACCTTCCCTCTCAATCCATTCTTCTGACAAGACTGCCCTAAAAGAAGATATTCTGTTTCCAAAGATGCAGAGCAGAGAAATACAGCAAATTATCACATTTGCATACTAGTTTTTGACAATCAACAAATCAATTAGTTAAGTCTTCATCACAAGTGACAACTGAGGAAGCTTCATCTGCTGTCAACCATCAAAAGCTTGATTATTTCTACCTTGAAGCGGAGAACGCTTCAGTCACTGAACACCTTACTGATAATGCCTTTATAACACTTGAAGAAGTGCTATTACATTTTTATATTTCACTTTTTCTGTCATGGTTGTCTCACTAAACTCACCAATATTCTCTTTCGCAGACTTTTTTTTGATACGTGACCTTCTCTTCCAGTTATACATAAAAAAGACCGACAGGAAATTATAACCTGAATTCCTACACCCACTCCACCACAAGTCAGTATGAGATAAGTATGAATATAGCAGAGTGTGTATAATTTTCGATGAAAACATGTCTGCACTTAAGGATGGGTTTTTTTCTACTTCTGTGAGCTCATCAGCGTAGGAGAGAGCAGGCCATGGATGGGTTGTACACCAAAAAGACAGCAAAATTCAGAGAGGCAGCTGACGAGAGGATAAAAAGATATATTCAGGAAGAGTTAGAGAGATGTGGAGTGGGTTAGGGGAGAAAGGGGGGGTGTAGATATCCAGGGGTCTGCCCAACAACTGCACTGATGCTTTAAACATGAGACCCGGATTTTCTATCTCAGTGAAAAGGTGCTGAAGGAAAAAGAGAGGAGATGGATGAAGACATAATAAAAGGGAGGTTATAAGAACCAAAAGGAAGGGTGAAGGAGGTAAACACGGAGAGGCAGATCTGTTCAGGACTGAATGACAGCGATGCTGGAGGGCAAAATTGTCAAATTGACTGTGGCTTTGTTTTAACTGTGTAAGTAGAATGTGAATGTTCTTACTGTGGCAAAATGGGTATCACATATACAAGTATTATCCAAAAAACACCTGTAATAACCACAGGCAATATACACCTCCGTGCATGTGAAGCTGCAACTAAAGATTATCCCGGTAATATATTTTTGAAAATAACATTTTTAAATTGCTTTTAAAGTTGGATCAAATTTCCACAATCCAAAAACATTCGTTTCACTCACTCATGTTCCCAATCTAACATTGCACATGCAGGGCATCTTGCTTGAAACGCTACATTAATTGCCCAGCCTTACCACACTTTCTGGTTACAATTCGGTTGTTGTACTCACTTGTCAAAGAGATGACAATGTATCTGTGGATAAAAGCTAACACAGGAGCAGTGTTTTGTGCTTTAAGCCTGGATGAGGGTAAGGGGCGCTACAGAAAATACAGTAACTGTATGTGTTTTGTTACAAGGACAAGCCAGCAACAAGCTGCCCAAACTAAACTGAACTTACCCTGAGTGCTTACAGATTCAGTGTGATTACCTGTGAGGTTTTTTTTTTCTACTGGACATTAATGACTTTAAAAATTGCAAGTATTTCTACTGCTTTAGCAAAAATTTCCACAGAAATCTTATTAACTTTGATCCCACTCTGCTCCCTTTCTGTCTCCGTCCAGTCACTGAAAAAAATATTAGGAAGATGAAAAGCACAGCAAAGTAGTGACTGTGAACTGAATGTGCAGATGAGTCAAACGGGTGTGAGCAGCATTGACTGATAGGAGGTGAGATGGAGGTAGAGTGTTAATTTGGGAGGTTCATAAGAGGAAGACGAACCCCTGGGCTCTATGTCACACTCTCTCTCTCTCTCTCTCAAGCAAAATAAATTGCTGTGCAACAAACTCACCATGAGAGGCAGGCAAGTGTATGCATAGTGTGTGATACAGCAGTGCCTGTGTGTATTTCCAACTGAGTTAGTGTCCGTGTGTGCGGGCGCGTTCGTGTGCGTGCGACGGGCTGCCTGAAGGCTCCCTGTGTGCAGGCGTTTCATTGGAGAGGCAGATGAGCGGGGCAGATATCCTGGGGCGGCCTGGCAGTGGCCAGAGCTTTATCTGAGCTGAAACGATTTTAGCACTCCGTTTTGGAGCACTAACCCAGGAGCAATGTCAGCCCCTCCTGCTCCTCTTTCTTCTCCCTGTCCTCTTCTCCTCAATGCCTTTTTTTTCTTTGGCAATTTCTTCTCTTTCCTCCTACTTATTTTTTCCTCTCTCTTTTTCTATCACTGGCTGGATATTGGGTTGTAGATTGTAGGAAAAGATACTTTTTCATTCAGTTAATTTCAGATTAGCTTGTTCTTCAGTACATTTTTGAACAGAGGGAAAGAAAGAGCAATAAAGAAACAGGTCAGAGACTGAAACAAGTCAAGTCAGAAGCTCAAACTACGGGGAACATTACAAAGTTTTGTCTATGATCCCCTTCAGTGGTGTGTCTTTGTGCATTTCCTGCTATGATACCAATTAAGCTGGTTCTCTGGCTTCAACTCAGACATCAAACAGCAATCTTTAGTGAAATCACCCAAACCCAAGAGCAGAGCGTCACAATTTTATTGACACTGACTTTGTTGTGCACATGGATTCATTCATTCATTCATTCATCCAGATTTTAGTGGAGTGTTGCTGTAAGGGGGAAAGTTAAGTAAACCTAACTGAACTGCAGTAAGCACCATTATGTACTCATTCACAACATGTTATAATTGCAAGAGTTTACTTATTCACAACAACTCTTCTCTCCCCATCTGCTCTATTCATGAGATGTATGTCTCTTCGACTTTCTTCTATTCCCCAAATGAAATTCAAGTTAAAGGTCGCCTGAATTTACACAGTAGAGGAGCCGTAGCAGACAAAGCAAAGGCCCTGTGCAAGTAGAGAGTATAGGACTTCCAGTATAGGGAGAAATCTAACAGCAACAGGAGCACTGGAAGAGGTAAATGCCTGTACGGGGACATGAAGCTGAAGCTAAATCAGGTAAGGTTTTTACTTTTTGAGAGCAGAGGTGCCAAACTCTTTTGATCACAAGTTGTAACATTTATATTATTAAATAATCTGCAGCTTAATCAATTATATAAAAACATCAATGTGAATTAACATATGATCATCAGAACCTTCCTGAGCATAAGAATTTTTATGAATAAAGACTAAGAAAAACACTTTTTGCCATTTTCCTTCTTACTAATTAATTATATGAATATTTATGTAGTTGTTAAGGAATAATCTGCATCAACAACGAGAAACTTGGAGCAACATTTAAGGATATAAGAAGCTACCATAGGAAGTCTGAGAAGCCTGAGAATTTAAATAGAATATTATATTATATCATGCATTAAAATATAATATTGGACATTAAATTAGTATGATTTTAAAGCCACACTGTCTTGTCATTGGCTGTGCCTGGGTCTAAGCTCCTTCTCTGACACAGACATAGACTTTTTGTTTTGAGTATCATTAAATGCTTATGAGTTTTCTGTATTTGAGTTAGTTCCCTCTGTGTGTCCTTTCTGTTCCTCCAACTGTTTAATTGTCCTATTGTTTGTCCTTTGTCTTTCCTTACATCAAGTTAACCTCATTCCTCTGTTTAGTTGTGCCTTACCTCTGGTTTTATTTTGGTAGCTATTGCCCTCTGTGTCTAGTTTAACTTCCCCTGTCTCATTATGTTAATTGTCTTGACCGGTTGTTACCCACCTGTTTCCACACCCCTTCTTAGCCCTCACTGTGTTCCTGCGTGTGTGTCTATAGCCTTTTCTTTATGTTGTATGAACCTTGTCACATCATACTGTGTCTGTACTTTGATTAGTTGCTCCAAGCTCATTTGCCTAGTATATTCCTGTTTTTTTGTGCATCATGTTGGATTCACACGATTCTCCTTTTTGGACTTCTCTTATTCACAGACACTGAATCAGCCTGCTAATAAACATCACACTTGCCTCCCTGCATTTATTAGGTTCAACCTCAGCACACTCGAAAACACTCCATGTATAACTCCCTTTATGTATCTTAGGCTGACGGGATGTCACATCCCTGTCTGTAAAATCAGGTGGTATTCTGAAAGCTGCCTCAAACTGCTGGTTTTAAACATTAACATTAAGTTACATTGAATTTTCCCAGTTGGAGGTTGGACATTCACACTTAGCTGTCCAGACCAGGACTAATCCAAGTGCAGCCTCCAGCCACCACTCCAGGCCTCACATATTTATTGTCTTTTGCAAAATGTCCTATATTTTACATGAGGCTCTCAGGCACAGGTACGCTGGTCTTCTGCAATCAGAGCCATTATCACACTGGGTTGATAGCAAAGGCTCACCAAGCAGCAATAGGGTGGATGGTACCTTTCCTGTCTGCTCCTCCTCTCTTTTTTCAGCCCCCCCCTCTCACTTTCCTAGTTCATTCCCTGACTCACCCCAGCACCACCATCGCTGGTCATCACTCGCTCGCTTTCTTTTCTCTCCTGCATTTACCTTGGCTGCCACATGGGGAATTAAGTGGTATTACGAGGAAAGGCTTCTAGCTGAGCTTAACTGCATTACATGAACAGGTAATATACCCTGAGAGTGTGTGAGAGAAAGCAACAGGATGGAGGGTGGAGGTGCAGGGGGGCACTGTGGGAGCGAGAGAAAGAGTAGAAGGGAGAGCAAAGAAAGAAAGAGGGTCTTAAGTGAATTGTCAACTCAAACGCTCTAATCACAGTGAAAGCTCTGGACAAAGAGCACCCACGGACGCCAACGGAGCACACCCTGGGGGCAACGAAAGGCCACTTAGCCCTCTCTGACTCCCCCTATAGCTTTTTTTCTGTCTGCTTCTCTCTCTTTCTCTCACAGGTCTCTTCAAAATAATACCTTCCACAACACCTGAGGGAGGAAGGGAGGCAGGGGAAGAGAGGAAAGTACAGGAAATATAACAGATGTATTACTCTTAAATGTGTGAAATGTGCAGGCAGACAGTTAGGTAAGGACTAAATTAGTAACGCGTGAAACATAGACACACTTTAACCAGAGCAACTTATTGGCAGTTTGCATGCATGTAAACTTGAGTAATGTTTTAATTAATGAAATTCAGTAAACTAATCAATGAATAGCATACAAACCAGGAAATGGAAAAAGAGAACTACATCAAATCAATACTTGCTGTGACCACCCCTTCCCTTTAAATGTGCAGCAGTTATATACAAGCTGGTTTTTCCAAGTATCATTGAGAAATTGCTACAGTTTTCTGCCATTATGCGATAAGGGCTTTGAAGGGTCCATACCATCTGTTTCAGGACTCTTTGTTCTCCAAGTTTCAAGATATTTTTCAATTGCCATTACTGCAGGACAATTTCTGAGACCAATCAGATAGCAGCACAAAAACACTCGCTCCTGTGAAGCTAGGAGGAGTTTCTAACAGGGTCCACACGGGCCTCTACTCTGGCCCTCGGCAACTCTGCAGGACCCCCACTCTCCATAAAGCCCATAGGCAGATCACTGGCTCCCCAGGGCTAGGAAGCCATGATGGCTCTATTCAACAGTCCTACTAATGCTATGCTGATTGTCTGAGCACAGCTAGCATGTTGTGTGGCTAAGCACGGGTCATTTCCTCGTTTCTCCAATGTCTCTTTTCAAATGTCCAGGCAGGGAGGGCCTTTACTGGGGCGATGGGGAGTCGCTGATGGTGACTGAATAGTTTCTGAATGCACAAAGTCAAACTGAAAAATCACAATGGTGTGCACATACACAATCAGTGGAAAATTGTTATAATACAGAACACAGAAATAAAAAATAAAAAAATGTCTGTACAACCCCAAGTAAAACACACCACAAAGTTACTCACACTACCTGCACAAGGTGTCCATTGTGCAAAATGACAAAGAAGCACTTATACAGCCATGCTGAAGCATAATGGACGTGTCCCTTGGTCCACTATTGTACCATGGAAAGCCTCCTCCTTCACACACTTGTGTGTATGTGCATATGAGGGCTCACTTTGAGTGAGATATTCACCTCTGTGCCTTAAAGTAGCCAGATGAGCCTGTCACAGAAAAACTAATATTTCTATCATGTATTGCTCTACAGACACTTTATTTTCCTTGGTTTTCTAGGTTTTCTGACACATAGTCCAGTTTTTCAACAGATGGGACAGACTGATTATCTAAACCAACTCTGGAGACAGGCCAGTGTCACACAATTTCCATTTTTTTCTTCTTTCATGAAGAACAGACAGAAAAGGATAAGGGAAAGACTACCTGAGGATTACAGACCATAAAAATAGAATGGAGTAATTAGGAAGAATGTAAAACTGTGGTACAACAAGAAGGAAGAAATACTTTCTTCCTGTGTGTGTGTGTGTGTGTGTGTGTGTGTGTGTGTGTGTGTGTGTGTGTATTAACATCTTTGCAGGGACCAAAAATTGGAAGTTTACTATACTCATGGGGACCGACAGCCCTCGTGGGGACCAAAATCCTGGTCCCCATGGGGTTGAAGGCATTTTAGAGACTCAAAATGTGGTTTTAGTGTCAGGGTTACAATTAGGTTATGGTTAGGTTTAGGGTAAGGGTCAGGGTTAGCCATTCATTTTTGATGGTTAGGGTTAGGGTATGCGGCTAGGAAAAGCATTATGTCAATGAGATGTCCCCACGAGGATATAAATACACACGTGTGTGTGTGTGTGTGTGTGTGTGTTCAGGTTTTACTGCAGACAAACATAGTAGGAGGACGTCGTCTTGTCAGAAAGCAGATGATTACATAAAAAAGCAAGGTGGTGAACTTGTGTCATCAGGTAACTAAAGTGATCAATCTTTCTGATTCAGCTTTGCAAGCAGTGATTGATCAATACATATTTTCCTTCCTGTAATTTGTCAGAGGAGCATGTTACCATTTTGGAATTTAAAATTCACAAAAAAACGACCAAAAAAGAAAGCAGGAAATTAAACTGGACGATTTTTTATGAGCTATTGCTTTTATGACAGTGCCCGGAAGATCTCTCAGCGTTTCCTCCTCTGTTAATTTATGCTGTGTAACTCAAGACAGTTTACAAGTGAGGCTTTAAACATGAACCGTGAAGAGTTTCAGAGTGCTATTGGGCACAGTGACAATTGAATGTCACAAGAAACAAGCCATTCGGGTCACTGGGCATTGTAAACATCTTGTGACTGATGAGTTTGCTAATGATTGTGCATTAAGATGGAAATTATAACTCCTTTTTTTCCCTTTTCTTTTTGGGTGATGAGGTAGGTTTGACTGACTTGTTCTGTCTGTCTGACATCTGTGACAGAGGCAGGCCAACAATAGCAAACTGTCAGAGTCTCGAGATGAGTGAGCGGGAGGAAAGTGCGCACGCACGCGAACATTCACTCATACAGTCAGGGTTAGTATTTGATTGGGAGGAATAAGCTCCAGTCATCCTTTCTGCCACCCCTCTCTCTCTGTCATTCGCACATGCACACACACAGCAACACACCAGTCACCCCATCATCACCCAAGAAGACCAATTTGCTGCCACAAGTTACCAGCAGGGGCAGGGACAATGTCTGCTGTCAGTCAGCGCCGACAAGTCCTGTCATTGGTTTGGAGAGTTACAGATGTTGTTACAGATGGTGCTGCTTAGCTGATTTTTACTTTAAGTAGAGAGCGACCTAAAGTCTGCACATAGACACACACAAATCCACATACACACGCAAACACACACAAATGGAGTCTAAATTTTCTGAACACATATACAAAAACTCTTTTTCCATATACATCCACACACACACACAGACACACACAGATACAAAAGAGGCTTTGAATAAAAAAGCAATATAAGATAGTGAATAAAAATGCATTGGGACTGCCCTGTATCAGACAAAGAAAGAGCGACACTGAGATTAAGCGTCATACTGCTGAGAGAGAGAAACAGAGATGTGAATAGAGAAAGGAAAGATATCATCCATTCATTTTAAACAGGGATGTGTGGTGATTGAGTGAGCAACGCTGTGACTGAATCTATGTGTGAGCGTGGGTGTGCATGTGCGCGTGTTTGCATTCTGGCCCTAGGGTCGTAGTGAACACACTGACACAAAATAAACAGCGCGCAATCTCCCGGCCTGTGATTGCTGCTCCGGTGTCAAGATAAGGCCTGGACCGGCGGCAGCCGAGACCGGCCGCTCGCTTCACGAAAGGAAACACCGGAAGAGGAGCAAAAAATAAGAAAAATGCGGAACATTCACATCTGACTTTGTGTTTTAGACAAACTGTTCAGAGTTCAGATTTAAACTCTTTAAAACAATTTACAAAAACATAACAAATTAACTAACCACACAGGCCAGCAGTAGACAGACAAGTCCTATGGTGCTTTCTTCTGTGAAAACCTAAATATACTCGAATTTCAAACCGATATTAACTTCTTCTAAAAATTTAGATGTCGCTCCTGTCGCTCCAACCCAATATCAAGGATACAAATCATTCCTATGTGAGATGGACATCTGGAACAATGCCTGACCATAATTCACAGCTCCACATTTAAAGCAACACAGCACATCAGCACAAACATGTGGCCCCATCACGCACAGTATTGGAGGGGTGATGATTTGGGCTTATTTTGCAGCCTCATGACCTGATCTATGGGCCTGTCTCAATATGCGTACTTGTGAAAACTTGCAGTCTCGAGGACTCGTTATACGTCATCAGTCAGAGACCAAGCACTGTTCCAATTCAAAGTACGCATCAAGCCGAGAACGCGAAAAGTTCCCGGATGTGTTCTCGCTCCGCCCGTTTTATCGAGCATGCATCGGTGGTGACTTGTGTGGACTTGGTACAGCTAAATATCCCGTAATGCATTTCGTCCAAAATTCAAAAGCAGCAATGGCAGACAAGCGGGGCTAAAAACTTTTAAATATTACTCTTTCTCTGTCACAAAATAAACTTTTTAGATATTTTCAGGCGAGAATGTAGCTGTGTAAACTTCAAATATCTTCTCGGTTTATCAAGACATCACATTTTTGCAAAAGTGCTCGACGTTTTCGGAGACGTCTGTTACCCACCAGCTCGATAGCTGACCGGGAGGTCGAGGCTCGATTGAGAACAGCGGACTCCCGGCACATTGTTTTCAAACCCCCCACAGTCTTTCGCTACTCAGGTTATGATATATAAGTCACTTAGATAACTTCTAAATCGTATTGTTTGGTTTATTTCAGTGTTTTATTTGTTCCTGAGTAAATCGGTTTGGCTGAGATTAAAGTTAATCTTCATAACATATTAATCACAGTTAAATTAAGAGGGGACGGCAGTAAAAACATCAAGTACAATGCCGTTCCAACTGTAGAATGATCGTGCTGCGTTCTGGCGTTCTCGGCAAGTCCGGACTCCCGTGCGAACTTACAAAGTCCGGACTTGCCGAGTACGCGAGTACGGACTGTCAAAGCATTCTTGAGTCAAATGTGAGGCCACCTATCTAACAGCAAAAGTTTGGTCAAAATTTAATCCTGTAACAGGACAAAGATCCCAATGACCCGAGCAAATCTACAACAGAATGACTGAAAAAGTCAAAGTCAAGACATCAGTCCACTGTAACTGAAATGCTGTGGCATGACTTTAAAAGAGCTGTGCATAAACATAAAAAACTGAAGTTATAAAGAGGAGTAGGTGAATATTCTTCCACAGCAATTTGAGAAACTAATAAAGTCATAAGAAAGATTGCTAATAAAGTTAATAAATGTGGTTCTACATTGTACTGAATCATAGGTTGTACTGTTTTTACATAGGACTGCAAAAGGGTCGTATGACAACTTTATTTTTCACACAAATGGATCTTGCACACTAACGCACCTGGTAACTTATTTTTTAATATACTCCCACACCAACAACAAGTTGCTATCCCAGACATGACCCAAAGCAACAATGCTAATTTGGGGAAAAAAGAAAAAAAACAGAAATTATCTGAGGGTCCGGCAGCAGGTTATGAATGCTTAGTTTTTATCAGTTCCCATTAACCGATAAATCTCAACCAAAACTCCTGATTTTGTTCCACAATGGCGCAGATTGGTGAAATGCGGGACAGTGAAAATATTTACAATCTGAGCCCAGGAGGAGCCTGAGCACAAGGAACAAAAAACTACGTTCCTCTCCGAGGACATAAGCACCCACCCACCCACGTGAAATGAATATTTCTCATCACCATATGAATATTGCAGGCGTGACAAGTGCACGTAAACACACACAGGCAGAGTGCTTAAATCCACTCACTGGGAGCTATTAAGTCGTCAGGCAGCACAGAGAGGCTGACAGAGGAGCGAAACAGTGTGCAAGTATGTGTGTACGGTGACAGGGAAGAGAAACGATGTGGCAGGCCACTGAACAGAGCATCTACAGAGAAAGAGAGAGAGTGAGTGGACAGGCAGGCGGAAAAAAAATACAGAGAAAAGAATTCCTGGCAGACTGCTAATTTTACTTGTCGTAGAGAGAGAAAAAAAAACCCAACCCGTGCTCAAACTGTCAACGTCAATGTCACCTCAAAACCTACAGGAAGGTGTGTGTGCGTGTGTATGTGTGTGTGTGAATGGGAATAGGAAATTTGTGTGTCAACAAGATCCATGAGGAGAAAACGGCACAGACGGTGTTTGTGCAGCAGGTGTGAACGGGGAGTGATATTTTGGGATCAAGTGCATGTGCTGTGCGCGCATGCAAAACAACTCATATGGTACTAGCCAACTCCCTGATGTCAGATTCAATAAGTTCATTCAGTACAGTGTGTTGGAGTTTGTGTGTATGAAGGTGGGTGCCTGGGGAAAGAGCAGACTACTTCCTCAGATCAATGAAGAACCTGCCAAGGTGACCCCGTTTGTCTGTCTAATAATGCTCTCACCTGTGCCATTCTCGTTCTTTTAAACTTTCTTCATTCATTTTATTAACACCTTCTCTCCAAGTGGCATCCTCTAGCAGTTCAATACCTTACCTATCATTTATCTATTCATCTATTTATCTACAGCCTGTGGATGGCAATGTGAGTTAGCTGCTCAATTAGCCAGTCTTCGTCTGCCGATCCATTTTGGACCCTGCTCCAAGGCTTCCCATTTGACCCTACAGGCACTGGCAAAAAAAGAGAGAATTTACTCTTTTAAACCTGAGTGCACTTAATCAGAGCAATCATTTAAGAATATAAATACATTCTAAAAAAAATATAATAGATAGATATAATAGAATAATAATAAGTTGCCAAATAAATTCCACTGACTTAGAAGTCATCCTGGCATCTCAGAAAGGTTCCTCAAACTGAGCAGATAAAGCTGTGACGTCAACCAGTAAGTGGGCCAGGGGTCTATCAGTCTGCGGATCTGTTAGGCTTGTAACCTGCGGCGACAGGTCCTTAACGCGCCGTGCTGACAGAGCCGTAACAGATGCCCAGCTAAGTGCCTGATTAAACCTTAATGTGCAGAAGGAGCTGTGTGTGACTGTGTTTTTTTTTACAAGTGCGTATGTGTGTGTTGCACAGTGTTAGGGAGAATATAAGATGGGCACCAGCCCTCCAGCGAGAGAGAGGCCATGCCAGCTGCTTCTCTCCCCAGAGACAGAGCCCTGAAGCTGGGCAGCGAGGCAGGGTAGTCAGGGGAGGCTCTATGGGGCCATGGCACAGTCGCAACACAAGTGGCATATGTGACGCGACACTCCACTTATCAAATGAGATTTCATGTTCTAATTATAATATGCTCCCATGCTCACCATACACCCACACACACAAAGGCATTTTCAAATCCTAAACAATGATTTAGTGCTTGAAGTGAATCCCAAAGCTATTTTTGAAAAAACATTGTCAACAATGTGGAGAACAAACCGAGAACTTAAGCTTGTTTGAGCGTGACTGGCATCTGACAATGAGCCATCTACAACTTGGGATGTGTTACACTTGACACAAGTCCAGTAAAACCTACGATACATATTTGGACAGATCAATTTTCATTTGATACTTGATGTTAGCATAAGTTTTTAGTGATTTGCTTTTAAATAAGTGGACACACTATGAAATTAATTTACCTTTTTTTACTGGCTGGAAAGTGGAGGCATTCTTCATTTCCAGAGCAAAGAATATTATTAAGGACACATTAGTCTGAACATTCAATGAACATCAGTTTTTACTTCAAACATTTCTTATATAAATGCACTCAAATATTAACTTAGCTTTCGTGAATGAGACTGATATTGAGTGTGTTTGCGTGTGTCCGGGAGGTATGAGTAGTTTTGTGGATCAACAAAGCAGCAGCCAATAATTTACCCACTGACAGAAAATTTCATCTGCCCATCATCCTACACCTCCCTCCCTGCGTCTCTACCTCCATTCCTCTCTCTCACTGATTATGCCGTCAATACGGTGCGGATGAGAGGAGCTGACAATTGACCAGCCTGGATCAATATCAGCTAATAAGCATGTCAGGAGAGAGGAGAAAAGAGCAAGGAATCGACTGAGAGAGAGAGAGCGAAAGAGAGAGAGCAAGGATGAGTGAGACCGAGAGAAAAAGCTAGTTTGATCCAATTCGGCAGCTTGGCGTGTGGAGGTGTAAGTGGGATGATTGGCCTGTTATTGCTGGTTTAATGTTAGGCAATCAGAGCCATAGTGGTCTAGATATCAACAAACATCCATCAAATTGTCCCTTCTTCGTCTTGATA
>VOQK01029690.1:12780-33792 GCA_015052645.1 Benitochromis conjunctus | reverse complement strand
CCTGGCCCCGCCTGGACGCCGACAAACAATACGACAACAACGAGATGCGAGCAATGGTGCCATTTAAAAAAGCCCCAGGGAGGTTGAATTGATAGCCTTGCACTCACTGCAGGAGCCAAAAGAAAACAGGTTTGTTTGGGGGGTTTTGTTTGTGTTGGGGAGATCTTCACTTATTTTATTTATTTTTTTATTTTCCTTTCTTTCCTGCCTCTCACCGTCTTTCCCCCGGCAGAGGAGCACGCCGTTGTTGATGGTGATATAATAACACAGTCAGGTGTCTGTGGCCAATTCCCTGTCATTTGGACTTTTGCGTAAATCACCATGTATTTTTCTCTTCTTTTCTTTTTACTTTCTGCTTTTCACTGCTCGATCTTCCTTTTTTTCCTCAAGGTGTCATTTTCTTTTGCTCAAATTACCTTTCCTGTGGCCTCCCAGACGCCACAATTGCTGGTGTTGTATGGATACTGATGGAAGCTTTTCTGTGTAAATGCAACACTGCCACTAGCACAGCTAGTCAACACTACTTAGTCTAATACTGCCTATTACAGAGGAGCAGGAAGATAAATGACTGACTCTAGATTGACTGAAATGCTGTTTGACTAACTATCAGGCTGGCTGAAAAACTGTTTAGAAATTTGACAGAAATTTGACTGGCTGAAAAGCTTGCTGTGTGACTGACTGACTGACTGACTTACTATTACTATTTTCAGCCCATTGTCAAGTATTTGAGCTGACTGAATTCATACCAAAAACAAAACTGTGAAGATCTGTAACACATGGAATTGGTCTCGACAAAGGAAACCATCACTTTTCTGTCAAACCGCTGCACACGACCTAAAACTTACACTTACAGCCTATTACGCCTATTTTGCAACTGCAAATATGGTTTAAAAAAAACTAAAAACGGGCGGAGCGGTTAAAAATAACCTTCTGACTTCTGTATGTAGTTCAGCTGTAGTCAGAGTTGTGTTGAACAATCCTGTTGAAACAGACTTTAGCTGCATGCAGGTGTGGAGAGCAAATGAGTGATGGCATTCGTAGGCCACAAACTAAAAAGAAATAGCTCAATAGTTTTGTGACTGATGGACAGAACAACAAGTCTTGGCCTAAAGACTACCCAGTGGGTTGCCAGGTTCCCTCTTTGATAACTAATTCTGGTAGATAAAGCAAAGTTTTAAGGTAAATGTAGGTTAAATCCTTGTTGTGGTTAAATATAGAAACCTTTAACTAAAATGTTTGTCACCTAAATTTCTCATTTTTCACACAATTCTACACCTTTCTACAAAATCTGTGCTGCAAAAGAACACAAATAAAGGCCTGTGTTGACTGCAAAAACTAGTGTGATCATAACTGATACAGGTTTCACATTCCTGTGAAACCTGCAAAAGTACTTTGAAAATATTTTCTGTGACCTTTACTGCGCTCTCGGCCTTATCTAAGTTAAAAAACAAAAACAAAAACGCATATGATTGTTCGTATTTGTTCTAAGCCCAACAGATAAGTTATCATCTTCCTGTCTCTCAAAAAAAACAAAACAAAAGGAAGCACTATCCCCTGCCATACATTTTAATGAGCATGCAGAGCCCCCTGCCTTCATATTCAGTCAGCATCCCTGCCAGGATCAACTAGACGACGTGTCCTGTTCTCCCGCACACGCTGATTGGACCCTGGACGAAGTAATGAGTGATGGAATGGAGGGGATGGACGAAGAAGTGGGAAAGGAGGAGAGCGACATTCTCATTTACATGTTTATAGCTCCTCGGTAGGGAGGGGACAGCACTTGTTTGCGTGTGTTCGACGGACATGTCCAATTATCAACCCTGTTGTTTCCTCAACAACACTTTCTGACTGCACAACACGCACAGACACACACAACAGGACACATATACACAAGCCAGCTGCGATGGGAGAAGGGGCTGGTTAGTGTAATGTGGGATGAGCATAAGGGTCATTATGTCTTTGTTTTAATGACAGCTGCTTGCATGTGTGTGTGACTGAAAGACAGAGACAGACCCATTCATATGGGTCAGTGCTAACCTGTATATACACACACACACACACTAAGGAGAACACGGTTAACTCACAGCTCACAACTCACAAACACCAGATACACTGAATGAGACATAGCGTATGCCATATGGCAAACATACAAACTCAAGCATACCTAATGTGTTATTTCCATGTTAATGCAATTCGCTTCCTCACCATGACAACAAGAATGATTGACGGGACAGAAAAGGTTGCAGGGGAAAGTATATAAAGAGAAGAAGTGCTTAAATTTTTGCTCCAAATGCATCACTTTAACCCCTCCGCTCTACAAACTCAAGCACAAAGATTAAAAAAAAAAAAAAAATGCAATGTTTTATTCTTGTGTAGCCCCCGAAAATAATCAAAGACCCACAACGTGAGCTGAAAGGGGGCTAACCACACAATCACGTGCCATCTGATAGTCAGCCTCTCATCTCCTCGTTCCTCAGCCGCACGTCCCAACAAACACACACACACATACAAACACACACCCGGGATGGGAGGAGAGAGAATATTAAAAACAAACAAACAGAGAATTGACTTGCTGAGAAGAATTACAGAGGTGCTGATTACATCTGACCCCTCACCTCTGCTGTCAAAAAGCGCTCCTCTTCTCTCTCGTGTTCGTTGTTCCATTTATGTGTCAGCTCTCGTCACCTCCATCTCTTTGCCACTTTGTTAACCTTTTGCATTCCTGCTGAGGATTTTCTCACCAATTTTTTGGTCCAGTCACATTCAAGACTCCAGGGGAGTATTCTTGTTTAAGGAGACAGAGACCTCCCCAACAGTAGTTACCAAATCTGTGAAAGTACTGTCAATCTGGTGGAGGAGCTTTACGATGCTATCCACAAAAAGAGGAAACTAGAGAGACAAGAGAGGTTAAGGTAGGGCTTAAAGAAGCAAAGATTTGAAATGTCTCCGTTAGCATAAATAACTACACGGCAGTTAAAGCGTAAATTTTAAAACCAGAACACGTAACGAAAACTGTGTTGTGGCTTGCGCACATAGATAAACACACAAGCATCATAAAAAAAAAAAAGGCTCCAAAGACAAACCTGTGCAGGTTTGTGATTGAGGTCAATGGTGCTCTTCCAGCACTAGCTGATTGGAGATAAAGGGAGCACATCTCCAATTGCCTCTCTTTCTCTCCCTGACTTATTGACTGGCTGACTGTCACAGTGAAAGCTGACTAACCGCGTTTCTGTTTGAATTTATACCAAACACCTACATTCATTGCTTTCTAGGAATTTGCTTTGTCTGTCTATGTGACTAATAGGTTCCACTTCCTCCTCCCTCATGTTTTTCCCCCTCTTTCTGTCCGTACCACTTACAGAAGACAGAAAATGAACATATTACTGTCCAACTGTCATTTAATTGCCCCTAATTTGTCCCAATTTTCTGCTCATGATTTCATTCCAACTGTCAGAAGCAGTAGAGAGGGTTGCACTAAATCATGTATTTATATGCTTCATGTGTGTGTTATTAGAACAATAATAATAATTCGCATGTGTATGTGTGGGGTTTTATGTTGTTAGAGTACCCTGCATGTTATACATTTGCTTTTATGCTATAGAGATGTGATCTAATATTTTTAGTTAACCCTATATGGTGAACAACAACCTGATCCCCAGACCAACCTGTTTACTATCCATCTATCCATCTATCCACCTATCTATCTATGTTGAACCAGAACAGGCCGATCTCTTTTACTGGACTGATTAATACTGATTAATGTCACAATGTGTGAAATAATCACACAGAATGAAAATAATCCTTGTTCCTAAGAGTAAAGAGGGGAGCAAAGAACCAAGTTGAAACTAAAATTGAAGAAAAACTGGACAGAGACAGCAAATAGAGGTTCAAAAACACTGTACTGTGTGGAAACTTTGGCCCAGTGGCAGAGCATAGAAAAGGACTTTAACAAGGACCTGTCAGGAAGTGTTGGGACCAAAGACAAATAAGCACAAGGAATGAACATATCTGCAAAGAAAAGATGAAAGATTCAGAGTAGACAGAGAGTAAAAGTAGAGAAAGCAAAGGAACAAGCAGAGCCTGCAAAGGCAATCAGAGACCTGAAAAGGAGTGTGAAGGTTGGCAAAAAGAACCATACTGACAGTCTGACAATTAGCTGCCAGTAGGAACCTGAAAAGGTTGCCAATAGACTGACCCATATGTACTGTAGGCCTGGGGTCCAGAGCAGCAACTGCACAGATACCAAAGAATTTTGTAAATCTGTTAAATAGATCCACACCACGCAACCACCCTAAGGACACATCAACTGTGAACTACAGTGTGCAAAAGCAAGTAGGACGAACATCGCTATTCAATACGTAAAGGCAGATGTAGATCTTACCTAATGCACCACATACATGACAGTACTGCTGTAGAGGTTGCATCTGTTGTTTGTAAAGACAGGAGGAGCTGTTACTGAGGAGAAGGAAGGCTTCTTTATCAAGCAACCCAAAAAAAAAAGACCTCGATGACTGTGCAAACACCCTCCCTACACTCTGCAGGAAGATTCTGCAGAATCCTGTTAATGAAAGTCTTTGTAGTAACATTTCAACTTTAATGAAAATAAAAAGGCTTTTGAACAGAGACCCTTTGGAAGCTCCTTTGACTGTTGAAATCTGGTAGTCATAGGTAGACCCATGGACATGCAAATCTGAAGCCCATCCAATTTTAAATCTAACAATTTTGATCAATACCAAACTTTAAGAGGCTCTTCCCTTGTCCATGACCCATCACTCTAACAAATTTTAGGAAAATTGGATTGGTAGTCTTTGGGTAATCCTGGTGACATGGACAAAAACAGCAACACTGGCATTACCTTGAGCAGAGTTAATGCAGAATAAAATACAAAGAACTGAAATAAGCAAATGCAACTAAACTGAAAGTAATCATTCTTTTACTTTTTAATTCTTCTACATTAAATTTAGAATGACAGGGGTAGCTAAGTCTTCCTACTTTTTAGTCAAAGAGCACGAAACTTCACCGCAGCTCACAGTACGCAGGTTAATAGGGCAATTTCCCTGTTTAAGTCTCCCACTAACCAGTTCATAATCCAAGTGGCTTGCCTGTGATTGTGCACCAGTTGCCTAAAGTAGCTTCACACAAATAAAAAACCCTTTACAGAGCAGACAGTTGTCCTGCATGTCCCACATAAGCCATGTATAGGATAGTTATCAGATACTGATGAACTTAACAATTCACTGCCAAGCAGAACTTGTGTGACAATTAAACAAATTAAATGACAAGTCCATGTTCTGGCCATAGCCTAGCAGAAATGTTCTTGAATAGCCAGAAGCGAGCACCACATGAGAGAAAGCCACCAACACCCCAACATAGAGGTCCTCCGAGCTGATGTGGAGGAGGGATAAATAGTTTACAAAATACACAGTAGAAAAAAAACAAGGGATTCAGAAAGTTTTTCTCGTACCATTATTTGATTTTTAGTCAAAGCAAATAGTGAAATGTAAATGAAATGTAAAGTCTGCATTTGTTGCTCAGTATCTTAGGCCATCTCATCATGTGGGCTGTATAGTACAACTGTTTGATCCCTTAAAGGACTTTCTTGAGCAAAGCCACTTAGGGTCTCTGATACACAAACAACAGGTAAGCCACCTGGATTATGAGCTAGTTAGTGGGAGTTCAAGAGTGGAAGAGCCCTATTAACCCTACTAAGTTTCTTATTTTGGTTTAACCTTAAGTTGCTACCGTAGCAGTTAGAGAGCAGCAGTGCCTAATAAATCCTTCAGGCAGCTGCTTGGAGAGACTGTAACTTAAACCCCTTGAACATAACATGAAGAAGAGTTTAGTTAACCTTCTAAAGTCATTGAGAACAGGGGGTGAACAGTAATGGATTACATGCAATGCAAGATCACAAATAGTATATACTTATAGTCAGCCCGGTCACGGCAGGTGGCTGCCTGTTCCTGGGTCTGGTTCTGCCGAAGGTTTCTTCCTGTTAAAAAGGAGTTTTTTCTTCCCACCGTCACAAAGTGCTTGCTTTTAGGCGTCCTTTTGACTGTTTAGAATTCAAAAAGTGGTATCCAAATTACCTGCTTATTTATTGCTCGAGGAGCTTCAAATGTTGTGTCTGTGACTGTTTGTGAAATACTGAAAATACTGAAAAGTGAAATATTTTCAGTATTTGGTGTTAAATTAATTCAAAAGTATTTAAAAATACATTAAGCCATAATTGAACTTACTTGCTGTTCATATGAAATGGTTTAATGTCATAAATGAAATCCTGATAAGATGGGCCTCGACTTTCTTTACCTCAGTTATGAGCAAGGTAAATAATGGTGTATATACAACCCTAAAATCACACACATGCTTAATACCTGAACATTCAGGCTTTGTGAAGCATGCATGCTTTGTTTTTCTTCCAGATCAAGAGGAAACAATATAGAATGACTAATTATTGAGGAAAACATGAAATAGTGTACAAAAATGCTTTTATGATGCCCTAAATTCTATGAGATGTGGATTTCACTAATAAAAAACAACTTTTTCAGATAGTGGTTAACAGATCAGTTTTGTAAGATCTGCTTGTCGTATTTTTCACCATAAATAAAAACACCTTTAATCCTTTTTGTTCTGTGATATTTTTTTGAGCTGGAAAAGTTACATAATCATGAAAAGTTACATAATCCAAAATTCAAGTGTACACCTGTGCACCTTTGTTGAGGTCACCCCTGGTCCTTTACTTCACATGCAATAACATATCACAAGTCTTTTCTTCAAGCAGTACCCTTTATATGTATCATTATTTTAATTCAACACAGCCCAGTTATTGCTTTTCTTTAGCCCACTGTAACCATTTTCTTCCACTTTAGACGTTACTGTACTTGTTTGTAGTACTACTGTAGTTCTTTTTAGTCTTTCTCTATGTAAATCCCATTTAATTTAGATGATTTCTTATAGTTCTGTCACAAACACTGACTTAGTTTTTCATTTATTTTGTTGTGCATCCTTATTTCCAAGGCATATTGCTTTGAGTTTTCCATCCCAATGCTCTGATATCTTCTGTAACATATCCCTATGTTCCTCTTTTATAACAATCCCAACTTGTTTGTTCTTGCTTCAGATTTTAGACACAGCTGACTAGGTCCAACCAATATCTTTTGCCACAGTCCATGTCAGATTTTCTTCTTCAAGGAGTTGTATAATCCTTTCCGTTGTCAATTCCATTGTTCCAGCTGACAGTTCTTTTGTTGGGGCCATGCTTCCTTTCAATCAGCCAGGTGCAACAGCTTGTTAAGGTCTGTATACCCTTTTAACAGCCGATGATTTTGCATATTTAGATTTGTGCAGATATTTGTTTTAGAAATGCAAATTACAAGGTGATTCTATAGTTTCTTCTTCAACACTGAGTGAATCCATTATAATCCTCTACTTGAGTTGAAAAATAATAATTTCTTTGGGGTATTTTTCATGAAGCCAAAGTGTTTTGTTAGTATGACAAATTCAACGTTAGATGTTATTTTTTGTTTTGTTTTTTTGACTTCCTGAAAATAAGGGAAAGGGTTCTGCAGGGTTTTGGCTCTTCAGGCATATGTCAAAAGCACTAATGGACTGGTGCTTGTTTTGGTAAAAATTGGCGTTCTAGATGCTCCTGTGGTTTACCTGAGTTAGGATTCAAGTCAGCTCTAAACCATTCCGTCTTTCCCCTGAATTCCTATCTAACTCTCTCCAGTGGCCTGTCCAATAAAGGCTAACTGTTAAAAAGTTCTTTAAAAACTGTTTGGTGTTTGGTTTTTTGTCTATTTTTAGAATTTTTAGATGCACATATGTGCTCTTTTCCCCAAATTTCTTGGAAATAAGAAAGCATACAATACCTCCAAAGAGTCCAGTGTGAGTATTTTCTTAGCTAGTGCAGAGACAGTCCACTGTTGTGGACCTGATCAGAAACATATCACTGGTGCTCAGTCGTCTGAATCCTGTGACCCAGATTGTTGAGCCTGCTATCCCTTTTCTCTCTCATCTTCTGTATCTCTTTCTCTCTCTGAGTCTCTCTCACACACAAACACACAGACACACACGCTCTGTTTCTAATGACAGCAGTGTGATAGTTAACCGGTGCTGGAGTGGAGTTGCAATGGTGTGGCAGGGGCTGATTTGGCAGCAGTCACAGCTGAAAGGCTTTTATCCTGCATGGTAGAAAGCACAGAGATGGACATGCACAAGGACCCCTGAGGGACACACACACACACACACACACACACACACACACACTGGGAGTAGTGGCAGTGAAAAGGAGTCTACTCAAGTGTTTGTTGGGTTTGAGAAGGCAGAACAAAATAAAAAAAAAAAGAGAAGAAAGAAAAAAAGAGCCTAACACAGAGGAAGAAAGACCTCAGGATGATGTTACTGTATGTTGCTAGGAGATAAACTGCAGCCACTTTTTATATTACCCATAGGACTTTGCAGCAGTCTATGGGTCTATTGGTCAGTGTACAGATCAATGGAGCTCTTCAGACCAGTGCTTTACTGTACAACACTACACCAGCTCAAGTAAGCGCACAGAGGCAGACAGGAATCTTGGCAAAGAAGTCAAAGAGGTTCAAAGATGGTGCAGCTGTTTAGAAAATGCTAAGGTCCAACCAAAAATGCCATATTGTTTCAGGTCATTCCAGCAGTCTACAACAGTGCCTCAGTCTGCCCGTGTTAATTCAACCGCTGACTCACAGATCATAGGCTAAAGAGAAGCAAACCAAAAAACGAGACCATAAAACAGCAAACCAGTTATCCGGCTATTATAGAGTTCATTCTCATTATCGGTTGTTAGCAGTCTGGGGTCATCCTTTTAATCCTTGTGCAGACAGTAAACACATGATTATACAAATAATGAGGGGAGATACCAATAGCCAGGGAAAAAAGGAAATGGGATAGATGGATCCATAAAGAAAAGCAAAACAGATTAGACAAAGACATGTAGCGTCAAAAGAAGCCATTTCTAAAGTGAAAATATTCTGAATAGCAGGAGAGGAAGGTGACTTCAGGTCTTATCATTCATCTTGCCAACAGCACTTGAAATGACAGATCAGAGCGTTTGCAAATTTTCTAGGGTAGTAGAAAAAATGAATAAATGTGAATTTAGGGGACTAGGGCATGCCAGCATTGTTAATCGACAAAAAAAGACAAGCCTTTAACCAAGAATTCAGTGTGGGAAGAATCATTTTAGAAATGTTTTTCTCATTGTGCACAAATAAAGACGACCCCGTGCAGAATTCAGTTAACTCAACCCTACCAAGTACTTTCACGTTCTCATGTTAACTTATATTAAAAGTTCACATAAAATGTTGATATTCTCGAGGAATGATTTCTGTACATTTAAAGCAAATTTCTGCTTTAGTCCCACCAAACACAATCATGCACAGAGCCACCGCAGGGCACACAGAGTGCAGCTACAGGGCCTATCTAGTACAGTGTTTCTCCCTCGCTGGTTTGACTATGGCACTTATCTGCCTACTGCAGAGAGAAGAGAGCAGATAGCACACAGATGAGCTTCACTGCCAGTGTGTTTCTGTGTATGAGTTTGTGCGCATGCATCTGTGTGTATTCGTACTGTACGTGTGGTTTTCCTCCGTATGGGTCTATCTCCGTGCGTGTGTATGTTTTTATACGAATATGTACTTTGCCTGCGTGTGTGCATTTGCCATTCAGTGTGCTGCGCAGAAGTGTGTTTGTCTCCCTTTACCTTTTCCACTTATCTTGACATGCAAACCCCTCTGTGTGAAGGTGTGAGATGTGAGTAGTGGCGTCTGACTGTGAGGAGATTTGAGCTGCGGTAATATTCAGGTTTGGGATCCCTCTCTCTCTGTGGGATTAACCTGAGATGGAAGAGATCTGCCCCGCAGACTGTTGACAAAGCCACGGTTATGTATGATACAAAAGCTCAGCGAACGCGTGCCATGCCGAGGCCAGGCCTTTCATAGGTATATCAGCGTTGCTGTACATTTTTTTACTCCATAGATCTAACTACACTGTATATATTATGCAAAGTAGTTCTGCATTGTGTTTACACGTGATATCAGTAACCTGTGTATGTTTTCTAGAGATTTTTTTTGTTTCTTTTACAACTAAACAAAAGTGTATCTAACAAATTGGTCATTGTTATGATAATCCATCTATTATTCAGTTCCTTTCCTTTCTAACATGTCAAAATTGGAGAATTTTCTAACTTTCTTATTGGTAATGGAAAACTGTGGACTGGGTAGGTCTTCTGGGCATTCAGGGTATGATGCTGGGTTTTAGGAAACAAAAGGATTTTTTTTTTTTCTGTGTTCATCGAGAAAATAACTGTCAGATTAATCATTGGCCACATCTACATATTTTATTGTCGTACTTTGGTGGTTGTATGTTTGGTTTTTTTTGCTCTTATACCTAGAATTACAATTAAATTTGTTGTAGGTGTCAACCTATAATCATAAAGTGCTCATGCCACTGTATTATCTTAAATGCATGTGCTTGTTTCAATGAACAGCTGCACGAATTTTTTTCATTTTCTTAGGAAAATATACAGAAATGGCAGGTGGCTCAATTCTTTTGCACAGTACTGTATTTACAAAGTCACTTGACTTTTGAACTTGCACAAATTTTTAATGAAATGTACAACATTGGTTTAACTGAAACAGTTCATCAACCCTTATTCACAAAATCCTGCTCATGTCCGCCTGAGTGAGCGAGAAGGAAATTGAGGTAGAGTTATAAAAAAAAAAAGAATATTTTCCGAACACATGTTTGTGTTCTCAAAGCCCTTTGGACATACCTCTATTGTGTGTGTCTGTGACTGCATGCGTGTATGTGAGAGAGAGAAAAAGTAGAGAACGGGACCACCATGGGTCATCCATCCATCTGTCCAGCCAATGGTCAATTTGGAGCCAGAGAATAGAGGCATTGAGTCAGGTAAATGGGTGGCAAACACAAAGTCTGTGCGTATGTGCTCGTGTGTGTGTGTGTGTGTGTGTGTTCACCCACATTGAAAGGCAACCGTGAGTCGGACTAACTCTATCACTCTGAGTGAATAGGGACACCCAGGGATGAACGGATGGAAGGAGAGACGGAAGAATGGGAGAGGAGAGGTGGACGATGAGGAGTGACAGGTTGAGGTTATCTGACCACACAGAGAGAGGACAGGAGGCACACATGGGAGAGAGGGAGCGCTATTGTACATTATTAGCCGGCATACAGTAAAAAGACCTCATACATGCACAAACACACCCTTGGCTAGAGTAAACACACGGTTCCATCAGAGACCACCGAATTCTTTGAATAGGCAGTGCATGTGCAAGTATTCTGAAGCCACGCCGCTCCATGGATGAAGAGTTTCTAAAAAGGAAGTAACGCAAACTTGTGCAGTCAGTCAGAGACTAAGGGATTAAAAAACAGCCTCTCTGCGTTGTTGTTTTACCTTCTGAAATGACAGTGTAACTCAACAACGGCCATAAGGTAGCATGTCCTGAAAACCCGTGCTTTACTGTATTCTTGGAATTAACATCCAACAGAGGCAGACAGAGAGCAATGTGTTTTATTTTACACCGCTGTGGTTTGCTGAAATAAACAGCATGAAGGTTGGGCAGCTGCCACCGGTTTCACTGTCCACTGTGACTGAAAGGACAAAGAAAAAGGCAGCTTAATAAAATCCAAGCCTGTCAAAGGAAAATCCAGCAAGATTGCTGTGATCATCTTTATTACCAGGTAAGTCAAGTTTAATTTTACTGTAATAATAATCTGTGTACTGAAACGTTTGATCAGAATAGCCTGTGCGTTTCCATTTCATGACTCAGTCACTACAAAGAAATCTGCTGGCCATAAACCACAACATGCTCATCTAGTCAACATTTTCTGGCTGCCAACTTAATGTCTGAACTGGAAAACTAAAAGAAAAATTGTTTAGACTAAATCAACTTCTACAAACCTGTACCTGCATCACACCTACACACTTCTTGTTTGTTTCTCCAACCAAGGAAATACCTATCAATGAGCACAAATCCCCACCTATTCATATCTAAATTGGTATTACGGACAATGACACAGATATGGTGATGGCAAGAAACACAAAGAAATGGTGAGTGCAATTTAGGTGACTGTTCCAACTTTGTCCTGTTTACTGCAAAAGCTCAAACAGATAACGAGGCCTGCATAAACAGACTCAGACGTATATATTTTCACAAATGCCCTAAGGTTAGCAAAACACTCCTTATTTCAATTAACATTTATTATGCTTCATAAACAGGCCCTAAAATAAACTTGCTTGCCATCTCTCTTTTTCTTTCATTATGTCTGGCGCTTCTCTCTCTCAGCATTCACGGCCCTCGCTCAGATCTTCCCCTCATTTTCTCTCCTCCTGCGGGGTAGTAACTGTTCATCTCTGTCATCTCTCTCTTTTTATTTCTCTTTTCCTCTCTCTCCCTCCCACCTCAGGGCCACTCCAGTCTAAATGGAGTGATTAGTCTAAAGTGGGTGCTGTCAGTGAGATCATCCGAAGATAGAGTCCTATCTGGAATGACCTGAACCGACAGCAGACCAGCTCCAGAGAGACGGAGGGAAAGAGAGACACTATTAAATGTTCTATTTGTGACAGCTGACTCCAGGCTGTGCCACAGCCATGCCTCCTTCTCTCTTCAGAGCTCCATCTAGATCCAACAACAGCTCTTGCTCTGAGCTGTGTCTATGTCACACAGTCTCTCTCCACAGTCAAAATGTAGGAGGAGGAGGTGGGGGATAGAAGAAAGCAGGAAATAGGAAATGTGATGAGAAGATGTACGAGTTTAAAAGGGACAGCTCACCCCCAAATTAAATTGATCTATTTTTCATCTTTCCTGTAGTGCTGTTTATCTAAGTTGTTGTGCTGTGAGTTGCCCAGCTTTCGAGATATTAGCTTTGGAGAGTTTCTGTCCTTTCTTGAATATAAAGGAACTAGATGGTCCTCAGTTCATACTGATAAGAATCAACAATTTTGTAAGCATTTTTATTTTAAATCTAGTAACCTATTTTCTTCCTACTGTCTACAACTGTCAACTAAAAAAAGGCTAAACCTCAGCTTAGCTGCAATGTTTGCAACACATTTTGTGAATTTTTGGGGAATAACCAGGTTACGGTTTCCAAAAAATAAGCTATGTATGTCTATGTCTACTATTTAGCTCAACTAAACAACAGAAGGCTTCCATCTCAACAGGCGTAATCTGCAAAAACTGCAAAACAGCTATGTGTCTGAGAAAAATATATGAATTTTATTTTAAGGTGAACTGTCCCTTTAACTGAGCTAAGGGTTAAAAAAGGCTAACATCTATTACATTAACAAAATAAATCAAGACATATGATCATAAATTAATATGGTGGCTTAAAGATTAGAAAGCTTTGGCTTCCACCTGTCTCTCTTAAACACACACACACAGACAGACACATGTACACACGCACACACACACACACACAAAGACAGACAAAAGGACAAGGACGGAGCACAGCAATAGGCTGCAGAGGGCACCGGCTGACAAAAGCCATTTCATCACGGGTTAACCTCATTCACACATTAATCTGCCACAATAGCTTCCTAATCACATAATCCACAGAAATTATACAGACAACACCTTTAAAATTATGATTGCACAGCTGGAGGGAGGGGGGATTAACACACAGGAAAGTGAGGTGCCAGTGTATGTCGGTGTGTGTGTGTGCGCACGCATTAACTTCATCCCCTGAGGTGGTGGCAAACACACACACACACAACCGCATACTGGTGTTAAGGTTTGTCTGTATTATTTGTCAAGTGAGCATAACACTCTACCTCTCGAAAAACTCTCTGTGGGATGCATTGTTGTGTTGTGTGTGTGTGCGTTAGTGCTTTTTTGTGTGTGTGTGTAAACATTATTATGTTTGTGCTTGTTTAGACATGGAAGCCATTCCTCCCACTTGACAACACAGGACTGCACTAATCATGACGGTGTTAAAACACTCAACATAATGTATGATCTTGCATTTACACACCTACACACCAACACAAATAGATACACACTGCTCTATTGAGCAGATGTATGGGCAAAGTGGATGATCAACAACTCAAGTGTTTTGTTATACCAAAAACCACTTCTCATTAAGGTAATGTTACAAACAGCAATTGACCTGTGAATGTATGTGAATGACTGTGTGCATGTGTACGTGTGGATGTGGTAAGGTGAGTGTATAAACGAGTAGGTGCTACCAAACAATTGTTGTTTGAGAGTGTGTATCAAGTAACATGGTGCCACCGAGAGATAAGTTTTATTCCCTATGCATTTCATCCTGCAGTCATACAAATCAGGTATAACGTGTGTGTGTGTGTGTATATGAGTGTGTGCACTGTAAAAGAAATCTGTTAAAACAAAGGAAAAAAGGAGCCAGCGGAGCATCAGAAAAAGCAGTAAAACAAAGGTAATCTAGCATGAAAAAAAACAGAAAGTTTCTATAATTAAGCTTAGCTTTAATTTACATGCAATCCTTGCGTGTGTTTTATGTTAAATAAAAAGGTATTTACACGTATAAAAACAACATACCTAATAATACAGTCAAACAATGCTTTAATAGAAATAAATCAGGTTTAAAATTACAGAAAAATACTGTTATTTGGGTGTTATTATGTAATTTTATGTGAGAAATCCTATACATTAAACGATACTTAATGTAATCACAATCTGCTGGTAATTGTTTTATTATATTAACTGTTATAAAAGTTTTTACATGCAAGTTTACGTAAAAATATTGTATATTTAATTAGTTTCATGCATATATTTGACAGATTTTTGTCCAGAAAATGTTATTTCTACTTGATACAATCTGTTAATTACAGATTGTATCAAGTAGAAATTGACTGACTGAGACTGTATTTTTACAGTCTCTTTATATGAAAAAATATTGATTTTTTTTACAGTGTATGTACGTGTATAAACCCAGGCTCTTCAGTTAGACAAGGTAGGATTAAGGAGAAGAGATAGACTTTCAGAGGGACAGAGAGAGAGAGAGAGAGAGATGCTGCAGAGCCCATCTTGTATGCATTGAAAATTTCTTCTTCACTGCAATTATTCAAGAGCGGCTGTTTGCCAGAGAGGGATGAGAAACAGAAAGAGAGGCAGTGAGAGGAGTCAGATGGTGGATTAACATGAGGTTAGATGGCGTGGGTCGCTATAACAGTTTACCAGAGCAGTAAATTCAGAACGCTGGGATAAGAATATATGCAAGTAAATGTGCGAAAAGGTGATAAATTGTGTAAAAAATAAATAAATAAATATGTACTGTATGTGCTGCACATAAGAGGGACCTGGCTGCTCCTACAGATTTAAAGTGCCACTAGGGAATGAAACAAATGTGAACTGGATTTTAGCCTAGAGAAGAGGAGAAAGGGAGGGATGGGAGGAGGGTAAGAGGAAAGAGGAAAACAATAAGATATCAAATAGAAGAAACTGAGTTTCAATTCAAGTAGTAAAAATGAGAATGGCTAGTTTTAAAAAATAGGGGCAAAGAGCAGAGAAGAAAATGCTTTGTCTGTTGGGATGAATCAGCCAGGGTTGTTCCAGGCTAAATGCCAAAAAATTACTAGTGACATTTATTGTTTGCCAGTGCTCTGAATTTCTCTCATGTGTTTCCATTCATCCCACAGCAGGTCAGGGCATATAGCTGCTCCTCCTTGCCCCTGTTTCCTGTTAAAAGGAGGTTTGTTTTCCCCCCTGTTGTCAAGTCCTTGCTAATAGGAGACTGTGTGATCATTGGGGCTTCATCTCTAATACTGTTGAGTCTTTACCTCACAATATAAAGAACCTTGAGAAAACTATTGTCAAGTTGGGCTACATAAATAAAATTTAACTAAGTTGAATCATTTGTAGGACATCATGTATGTAGTAAAATGCTAATTATATTTTTAGTTCACACGTTTGTAAGATAATGGCTTGAAACATTCCTGTGTGTTTTTGTCTTTATTTCTGTGATGCCCATCAAGCATCTTGTGTAGGCTAAGAACCAAACCAACCCAATCAACTTATCAAAATCAACTATCAGCCAGCCACTAATTTGACTTTTACATTTTTAAATAGTGTAACTGAAAAGTGAAAATACAAAAGGCAAATTAAGGTGTTTTACATGTTTAATTTACTTTATTAATTAAGCTGATTATTATTTTCTCATTAGAATGTTTGGTAAGTTAAATACCAACAACAGTTACTAAAAGTCTAATGTGATGAGTTTGTTTTCCAAACTAAATATCCAAATAAATTCAGTTGGTGTATCAGCAATTTTTTTATTTTCTCAGAACAAAGTAAACAAATACTAGACCAATCATTGCTAGTGTTGGGGTTGTTACTCATTATGTTACTTAATTATTCCCTGGAGAGAATAATTTGTTACACTAGTGGTTAACATTACTTTGTTACTCCATAACAAAGCCAGAAATGCAGACAGTAAACAATATATACTATAGGCTAAAGTCCCACACACTGACACAAATCCCTGAAGGACATATTTCTTCTGATGTTTAAGTATGAACACAAAGAAAAGTTCAAAACCCACCCAAAGATGCTTCAAAGTAATCACCACTACAATTTTACTGTAGAAACACTGATATAAATGGAGGTTACAGTTCTACAAGCCTGACTGCTCATCACTGCTATTCAGGGTCTTACTGACTGTCTGGGATCAACATACACTCTGGGTCCTTCACTATCTTTCTGTTAGCATGTGTTTATGCAGATGTTTGCTAAGGGCCAATATTGTGTTAGCAGTATAACGCAGTTGCTTCTGTCCAGGATTCAGTTTGCATTTTACTTTTGTGCCTTTTTGTCCTTCCATGCAATAAAAATATAAGTAACCTCCATAGTTCCATCCATACATCCATACACCTATTATCCCCCTTGTCCCCAGACTCCTTCCTCTGCAGAAGACATGTCAGTGGGATTAAGCAGGTAGTCAAAGTATTCTTCCCATCGCCCAACAATATCCTCAGCTGCAGTCAGCAGTGTTTGACCATTTTCCCCTATTGAGTCACCTAAGAGTTTGCCAGAATCGCTTTGAGGCAGTCCGAAAGCCTTTTTCCATGCCCTCACTGAACTCCTCCCACACCCGAGTTTTTGCTTCAGCCACCACCCAAGCAGCATTCTGCTTGACTTTTTTTTATCCAACATAGCCTCATGTTCTTACTCTCTGTGCTTCTATTGGAGTATTTCAGGAAGAAATGTAAGAACAGAAGGAGCATGAAGAACAGAGAATGAAGGCAAGAAGCAAAAACAGGCAGAAACGGTCATTACCCAAAGAACCTGTTAAAATCTTCAGCTCTCTGTTTACTGCTAAAGCAACAACAGAATAACCTATTTGAATTTTTTACTGATTTTTCTTGGTATTTTTTATGTGTACATATACCTTTTAATGAGTTACACTTCGTCGTTTGTTGTACAGTGGGATGTTTTGGAAGGTTTTTCTCTTCTTTTTGGTGGGTTATTGTTAAAGGAAGACACACAGCGCCTTGTGATATGGCAGGAGGGAAGAAGGTTCTTTGTTTGTGGTTCTGCACATGTCACTGGTTGACACAAAACCTGTGGAAGAACCTCAGCTCCCGCTTCCACAAACACTTTAACATAGTCACTTCTTTTTGAATGTGTACAACGGGTCACACTTGAATATGAAAAAGAAGAATTGAAATAGGAAAATAAAGAAGCAACTTCTGTGACAAACACAGCTGCTATTCTCAACATTTCATTCAACACATTTCTGTGTCGTTCACTTTTCAACCCTCAGACTGGTTGAAAAGGACAGATTCTTTCATGATGGCAGATGTACGCACACATAAAAGTAACATACGCAGCTGCACAGCAACACTGAGCAATGAAAGCTCTAGCATGTCAACTAATCAGATTGTTCTTGCTACAGGCTTGCCTCTAAACATATAGAGTCTACACCCATCTGAGGCTAAAAGCCTGACTTAGTCCTGTTAAATATTGCATGGCGCTAATGTTTCACAGCCTGGCACAGATTGGCAACACAGCCTCATGGGTGAAATGTGGATGTAGGGGTAGGAAAGAGGCTGGGGGTGCAAAAAAGGTGGAATGTTATTTAATTTCCTGTGCCTTTGTCTTTTTCTGTCTTATTTCTTGCTCCTGATGTTCTTCAGTTTTAACGCAATTCAGTCCCTCTGTGCAACAACTCTGCACATTTGTTACAAAAACTATTTAGATCAAAATGTATGGAAGAATTACTAAACAAAACTTCTGTGTCCGCCTCAAGTAATAACCACCATCTAATACTGCTATAGAAGAAGTTAAGTCAGTACTCAGGAATTATACGATTGATAAGATATCAAATGTAAACACAGGGTGTGTCAAAGAATGGCGTGTCAGAGATACACATGAGCTGTCTTTTGGCAGTGGTTATGTGAGGCACTGATTGCTACAATAATAAAATAGGAGGACCTTTTTGTGTCACTTCTAAATGCGCTGGGTACTTTTAAGTGAAACATTTCGAATTGGAGGGTTAACGTTGTGATGGTCTGAATTTTCATTCAAACCACAATTTTAATGACTTTACTAATAGAAAGTGAAACAAAACAGTGAATGGAAACAAATCAAACCAAACTAAAATACGCAAAGCTCGCCAACAGGATACGAAATGCTATCTTCCAGCTGACAAATCTGTGGCTTTTGGTACTACCACCCCTACTAACTACACACTGTATATTTGACCCTGCAGTACATAACTGCCATTCAAAATAACACTAACCCCTTTAGAGTACCCTATACAATTTATTGGTGGTTGTGGTTTAGTTACTTTAAACATCCAGTCCTTTGTTCAATAAATACTTTTATCTTAGTAATAATTCTATCACCATTCTCCATTCAAAAATATACTCACCAGCCACTTTATTAAGTACACATTGCTAGTACTCGGTCGGACACACTTTTCTCATCAGAACTGCCTTAATTCTTCATGGTATAGATTCAAAAACATGCCCGAAACATCCTTCAGAGATTTTGGTCCATAGTGAGATGATAGGGTCACACAGTCATGACATCTGTGATGTGAATTTCCTGTTCCATCACATCCCAAAGGTGCTCTGTTGGACTGAGATGTGGTCACTGGAGGCCATTTGAGTATAAAACTCGTCTTGTCCAAGAAACCAGTTTGAGCTTTGTGACATGGTGCGTTATCCTGTTGGAAACATCCATTAGAAGACAGATGTGGTCATAAAGGATCTGTCAGCAGCAATATTTAAGGGGGCTGTGGTGTTTAAACAACATTTGCTTGGTACCAAAGGAGTGTGACAAGAAAATATCTCCATCTCCACCAACAACACCAGCCTGACCTACTGATACAGGCAAAGATGGATCTATGTTTTCATGCTTTTTACACCAAATTTGGACCCTACCATCCAAATGTTGTAGCAGAAATCAAGACTCAACAGATCGACTAACAGGAGTGGCACCAGCTGTGGTCTGCTGCTGTAGCGCATCTTCTTCAAGCGTCGATGTGTTGTGCACTCAGAGATACTCTTCTGTGTACCTTGGTTGTAACAAGTGGTTATCTAAATTACTGTTGTCGTCCTCAAAGTAGTCTGACCATTTGTCATGGGTTTTGAGCTTTGGGGATGTTTTGTGTTTTCTTTTGCCTTGTATTCTTGATCATTTTTGTTTCATGATTCTGTATTGGCTTCAATTCTCTGTTACGAGCCTTTGACCTAAGGGTTTTCTTAGTCTTTTGTGTTTTGGTTTAATACTTGTGTGACAGTCTTGTGCTTCATATTGCGTTTTACTCCCCCTGTCTCGTTATCCTGATTTGTTGCAGCCGTCTTCCTTGGTGTTTCCCTCAAGTCCTCAGTTTCCCTCTGCTCTTCGTTGATTCCCTGTAAGTAACCTCCTGTTGAATTATCAGCTCCTGGCTGATGTTAACCAGCCCATCTGGCACCAACAACCATGCCATGTTTCAAGTTACTTAGACCACCTTTTGATCCTGGTTTTGAACTTCATCAGATCATATTGACCATGTTTACAGAATTAAATCCATTGAGCTGCTGTCATGCTGATTAGATTTTTGCATCAACAAGCACTTGAACAGATGTACCTAATGAAGCCACCAATCCGTGTACGTTTTGAACACTGCGCCTGTCTCGGTTCCTATCTATTCCTACAGAAATAGCGTTCCCAACTCCGCTTTCCCTCGTTATCTTTCTCACCCACTTTCTCATTCTTCTCATTGTGTGACATGTCCTGTTAGCATTAGTGAGGCAGCTAACGGGAAAAGCATGTGTTTCATGCACCTCTTCAGCCCATTATGTAGTTGTCTGACTAGGGCGCTCACAAGGTGCGTACGTAAGGGGGACAGAGAGAAGAATTCACCAACATAAATGTTACAAAAAAGGAAGGTAAAAAAAAAGTGTCCTGATTGCTTCATAAGAAACATTTATGGTGTTTTGCAAGGCCTGAGAGCCTCTATGTGTGTGTTTCTGAGTGTGTGTGCATCAAACAAAAAAGGTTCGTCTCAATCGGACAGCGGGATCTTGACAATGTTGATTTGTACGCCCCGAAGGGTGCCTGCATCAAACACACACACGCACACACACACACACACACACACACGCATGCACACACTGGGGGGCAGGCCCTCATCAGAGGTAGGTGCGTTGTTTTACCAACACAAATCACATCAAGTGATTAGACACAGCACAACTACTGTGGAGACAGGTGGGAATCGCAACAGATGATGAAACGGGGCTTCCATCAAGAAATCACACAACACACACAATTCCCATATGCAAGAATGCAACCGCACGTGCTCTCAATCAAACAGCAAAACACACATAACACACACAGAGGGACTCCATCAGGAAATCAGCAGCCAATCAGAATAATTTGACTGGGATGATGACAGGTCTGTCCAATCTGCAGCCACTGTCACCACAAGAGAGCATCGTTATCACATCACACACGAACACACACACGCACTTGTAGCGCCTGCCCTGTGTATATGTAT
>VOQK01029690.1:0-10447 GCA_015052645.1 Benitochromis conjunctus | reverse complement strand
CACACACCCACACACACACACACACACACACACACACACACACACGCACGCACGCACACACACGCACACACACACACACACACACACACACACACACACACACACACACACACACACACACACATATACACACAAACAGAGACTAGAATAACATTCTCTGTCTCTTTTTCTTGTTGTTTCTCTGCCCGTCCCACATCAATCAAATCTACTCCCAAAATGATCATCTGTTTAAGGAAGATTATCTTAGGGAAAGCCATCTATCGAATTACAATAGCACTACTTTATCCACCTAGCCAGACATCATCCCAGGAGTGTGTGTATTTTGTGTGTCTGTGTAGCCTGAGAACAATGTCCAGTGCATTTGTTTTTGCATGCCAGCATTCATGTGCACACGTGCACACCTCTCACTCTCCTGAAGCGTTTCTGCCAAATCGTTTGCGTGCAGTTTGTTTTTAAGTGTGCATTTGCATAATTGTATGGTATCACTGGACTCTGGTTCAGGTTCAGTCCCTTTCAAATCAACAAATACGTATTCCCGGGAAAAGAGACGAGCCAATGTATCTCTTTAAATCTAATATATGAGGAGAGGGATTCCCATAGGAGACCTCTGCTAAGTACTAGGATGGCACTCCTTGTATTTTATTTTCATCTAAAAACAATTGCGGGTCTACCCACTCAGGTCCAGCGGAAATAGTGTGTAATACAGCCAAGCTTTCCGCCTTTTAGTAGGTAGATTTGTGACCTAGAGCTTGTTATTGCATGGACCGAAGTCTGTTCTTTAGTCGTTTTGGGTTGTTATGTTGCATGCATTTTTCCACCTTATCCAATTCCGGGTCACGAGGAGGGTGGAGCTGCGACAAGGTGAGAGGTCTAATGCTTACTTTATACTTGTACAGTGAATCTATGAAGAGCCTAAGTAGCTGACAACGCTGCATTAAAATCTTTTTTATAAGAATTAACTATTCTGTCAAATGCTCACAATGTTATAAGTGACTCCATCTATCTGCAGACACACAGTTTGACTCACTTTTTTATTAAATTATCCGACTAATTACAAAAAATCCTAAAAACTAATGAAATACAAACTTGTTTAGCTAAGAATATGAGTCTTAAAATCTACTTCCTTTTCATGTCACTTTCCACAAACAAACGTCCCTATAGTGAGGCCTAAAGCTAATCTAACCCCAAAAAGCAAGACATGTAAACCTTGATTAGTGTTAGTGAAACGTGAAGGCACGAAAGAGGACTTTTTTCAGAGATTGGTGTTAATAAATAGCCCGCTTCACTCCATGGACAGAAAGTTATTCTGACTAGTAATCACAAGAATTTTCCCAGCTGTTGCCAACAACACTTAATAAAAAAAAAGCATTGGGGAACAAGTGCAGAGTGACTGGAACAGGGCTCAACATGAAGGAGTGTGTGCATGTGTGTGTGTGTGTGTGGGCTCCTTAGCCGAGGGGCCTTGTGCTGTAGGCGCTCTCACTGAACAATCAAAACAGCTCAATTTAGTCTTTATCTGCAGCTCAAGCATGCGTACGCACACACATACACAACATCCACACAGCTGAGACAAAAGGACAGTGAGGAAAGGAGGCAGGAAGAAAGTGAGAGGAGAAGGGGGCATCAGCGGTGTACTGCAGTGATGATGCCAGCATTTTGGAAGTCAGGTAAACTTGGAACTTGATGCACATCATACCTGATCAATATCTTCCCTCTTTCTCCCCATTTGTTCTGATCTCACTCAGGAATACTAAGACCTGGCACTATTGACTGATGGCATCTACAAGACGATCCATAAAGACGGGGCAATCAATTAAGAGCACACATAAGAGCACACATCAAGGCGAATCTGTGGAAAGTGGCAATGTGTAATCAACTGTTTACTGTACCCTTTTCTATACAGTTCACCAGTCGGAAAATAAAAGAGATTGTAGTCAAATAGAATTAATTAAAAACAACAAACACAAAATTACATTTTATTATATCCATTAAATTACACCTCAACTACATGAGTAAAAGTTTATTAATAGAGAGGGAAAAAAAGACCACAGTTATTTGCATAATATTTGACTTTTTAAAAACTGTCACTTTTTAAAATTCATTTGAATTTCGTGTTTTGTTCTTACTCAAACAAGACAAGTAGACCGTTTTTAGGAGCTGCTCTGCCTGCGCTGTAGGTCTTCCTCTACGGCAGCAGAGCTATTAAACTGCAGCCACTGCTCCCACCTTCAGGAGAGAAGAGGTACTGCAGCTCAGAGGAGCTGCACTATGACCATGAGAAGCCGCATCCAACTACTTCCACAAGGTCTAAAAAAAAAAATTCTTGTTGTTGTTTTTCACTATACAGAAAACTATAAAATACCAAACTGATGAATGCAGTAGTAAACATGTTATAGTACCTCTTATGCTTTGATGGTTTTCTACCGAGTTTTATGATTGAATAAGTGACCCTTCCATGCAAAGATTACAAAAGTCATTCATAGTATTCAATCATGTTTCTTTTTGTTATTTAACACAACTAAAAAGAGGTGAGATAGAGGTAAATGCTTAGTATCAGACAGACTTTAGTTTTTTAGTTTCATTTTATGAGAGACCTACACATGTTACTTCCAGGCATGTTTTGTAAATAGAAGTTTAAATATCTCACATGTTAAAATGTCTTTCAAATTGCAACACTTTAAGATGGCTAACGCATACCCTAAATAAAGATGACATTTGGCAACTTCACCTGTTAATACTGACCTGTTAGTTTTGACACCTTAGTATATATCGATAAAGACGTGGTTTGAAGACAATCGGAATAGCTCTGGCGTTTCAAGTGTAGCTGTATACTTAGAGACCAGCCTCACTAACCTTTGCTGCAAACCCAGTTATTTTTTCCTTGACTAGGCCAGAAATATGACAGAAACCGTTCAGTTCTGAAAAGAACAACAAGGGTTACTCCAAGTAGAATTTTAAGGTGAGTTCATTTTAACTAACACAACTTCTTTCACAACAAAGAAATATGAGGTAGATAGAAAAGCATAAAGGAAGTGAATTTGCGGGAAAGACGGCCGTGCAGACAGAAACGCACAATGCTTCAACATTATATCAATAAACAGAGCAGCTAGGAGCTAACAATAGTGTCAGACTGTGTATATGTGTGCAACTGCATCTGCATCTGTGTGTGCGTGTTCTTTGTTGCAGTCAGGTTGTTATGGCAATGACGGCACTTCTGGAGGCTCCTGACCTGTTCCTGTGTGATTGTCCTCAGCAGGAAGTGATGTCACCTGTTTGTCCTTGTCCCCTCCAGACACAGGAAATAAACTAGAGAAGGATACTGAACTGTCTGTCCGCCTGCCTGCTTGTCAATCTGTCCTGATGAGTCCAGCTTTGCAGGCGATCATGTCGATCAGTGTTTAAACTTCCCACCCAAGATGTGGTGATGATCTCATGATGTAGCCATATGTCTGTGCCTATGTTTGTGTTGTGCTTTTCAGGGCTGTGCAAAAACAAATGAGTACAATATGTGCAAATTCCTTTTAGATTGACATATTGTTGACATTAAAGATGCATGTGGGCCACTTCCTGCAAGCACCTTTCGTTGCATATGGCCACTGTTTCAACCAAGCATAAATCTAGCCCCATTACTACAAACATCCTTAACTGCACTTTTTTCCTCATAGTTAAACTAAAACAGGACTTTCACATTTAATATAAAAAGATGCAAACAATTCTTCTTTGAGCAATAATTTACACAAAACAAAAAAAACAATGATCTCTGGGGTTTTTTTTAATCTATTTCCTAACATTGAATACAAAGAATATCCTTGATTTCCAGTTTCCAGCTCTTATGTAAAAGAAATTATTTTTATTCTTCCAAAACTGTGTGGAATTTTCTCCTTTACTCTTTCAACAATGCAGGACTTCTAATTTCATCAGCACAGCTCGTGCCGTTTTTAACAGCATTACAGGAGAATGTTAATAATACATCGAGCACCATAGATATTGAGCAAAAATAATTTTTAACATCTGCAGTACCCACTCTGTGCTTCTGCCCTCTTGTACCTCTGTTTGTGTGTGTTCATGTGCGTGTGTGTGTGCTAGGCTCACCTACTCCTCTCCACAAATGACAGCGCTGTGCCTAACAAGCACTCCTGCACATTTTGACTGGGCAACAAGGGCTTAATGACAAGTCACATAACAATGGAGAGGAGAGGGGAGTACAGTAGAGTGCTCCAGCCAAACTATATAAGTCTGTTAAACAATGGCTTGTCAGTGCTGATTTTCTCCTCTTTTTCTCACTGCACCACTGATAAACAAATCCAACACACACACACTCACCTGTGCACACGGTGCATCCATGCACTCATTAACACACAAATAGGTTCAGGTGCATGCATTAGCACATGTGAAGATGAGGAAGACCAACAAAGAGCAAACTCTGTCTCCCACACACCCATGCATACACACAACGCACGGGCTGTATAACTGGCTGTACAAGCAGGGTTTGATGACAGCCCCCAAACAATAGGGAGCAGAGCAGCCTAGCTATCTGCCTGTCACACAATGAAGGGGCTACTGCTGAAGAGCTTGTCACCACCAATACATGTAAACACACGCACAGACACAACGAAAAAAAAAATCATCCCAAAAATAAAAACATGAGCTGTAGAGTGTGTGCACGTGTGCATGCCAGCAGGCACAGTCACATACACAAAGACACACACATGCACACACACATATAAACGGGGTAATTCAGAGCGCTGCCATTTATGTGAAGAGCGCTCCGTTTTTCAGACTGTGAGTGGAAGTGAATTTGCTTTTTCTGTCGAGTGCAAGTCAGGTTGGATTAAACAACACTTGGCCAGTGCTGATGGGTTATCACTGTGCATCTGTGTGTATATCCGTGTGTGTATATGCCTGTACTGTGATGATGCCCGCAGGCGCCTGGATTTGATGCAGGCAAATCTACAGACAGTCCCCCTTCTCCTGTCAGGACCCATCTCTCTCTTTTCTCTCCCTTTCAAGGTGTCCTTTCACTGCTTTCTGGCTCGTCATCTTTCACGTTTTCTTCTCCTCTGTGTTGCTCACAGACTTGTGTCTTCTGCAACTCTGCTCCTGGTTCTTGCTGACAACTTTATTTTTCCCCCCCTAATAAATAAAACAAACAAAAAAAAAAAACATGCATGGGGACAGAAAGGAAAAAAAGAGTGGCTTCCACTAACACAGCAGTCACATATACACATAATTCTCAGAAGACATCAAGTCCCTTATGTGCCATAAATCTCTATCAACTCTAATTATTGCTTTTTTCATCTAATATGGACATACTCCAAACACCATCAAAGGTTTTATTATTTCTTGCTGTTCCCCTAGTTATTATGGGACTGGTTTTTTCTGAGCTCAAAGGACGCCTTTTTATTGTGCTGAGCCAATAAAACAAAGGCCGTTACAGTGCTGAGTAGTAATTAGCTGGCATAATGAGGAACTCATAGAAGAGTACTGAATCGAATAACAATGCTGTTTTGTGATGTTTATTAAGTATAACTCTTTGATTTCAATAAAGGCTGCCGAATATGTAATATAACTAAAAAGAAATTATTTTTGAAAAGTTACGGATCGGCACAGCGTGGAGATTAATGCCCTTCAAACTAAAACAATTTCACATGTTTAAAAAAAGCTGTTGTTAAATTTTCCTCATCTCACTTTGATTTAACATACTTTTCTACAGAGATGTGACTGTTACACACTCTGGGACACAGGAAGGAAGGAAGAACAATAATAACAAAAACAACAACCGCAAAAGGCAAAATAAATAGGCGCTTTTAGTGACGGGGAGATATAAACATTGGTTTGTTAAATCAACTTTTCGTGTATTGATTATCACACAGCTTTACAGATAATTGATTTGCACCGAGAGAGTTCCAACCAACCGCACTTCATCCACTTTAGGGCCTCCCAGGCATCTGTTCTCTCATCTTCTTCTCTTTCACACACTTCAGCGTGTATGCTGTTCAGCTAATTCACCTAAAAAGGTGCTGAGCTTGACACTCAGTGAGTAATACTGATCTGTGAGAGTGTGTTCAATTGGATGAATCTGAGGGAGCTACAAAAATGAGGGGTCTGAAAACGAGAATGAAGAAAAGGACCAAATAGCCACAGTAAAGTAGAGAAGAGTAGCGCTAATGGTGTCTGGATTGCTGTTCGATGGCTAGCAAGGCAAAGGATAAGAACATAGCACTTGAACCTGCAGCACTCCGATGATTTTTAGCCATGTGAACACTGATGACCTCTTGACCCTACTGCCCTGTTCAGGACAGGAAAAAAGAGGATTGTGCATTGGGATTATAAACTGCTAGCAATGCACTGCAGGAAATGACGAGTACTGAAAGAGACCTACACAGAAAAACTTTAGAAAAGTCATTTTAAATCTAACGTAAAGATGCCAGATTAAAAAAAAGAGAGAGAGAGATTGTTCAAAGGGACAGTTTTTATGCCAAAACAGGAAATATCCACATTGGGAATGTCTTTCCCTTTAATATTATCAAACAGAACAGCACCTCACTTGTGGTGCCCAGTGTGTTATAAAATGCATTAAAAATTCAGCAGCAAGGTCTATTTCCAGAAATTATAATCCAAAAACACAAAACAAGAGGCCAGGGGTAATAAATCAATTGGTCGATCAATCAGTCCATCAGTCCATCCACCAATCATCATCTTTCACTTATCCAAACCTGGGTCTCGCTGAAAGTAAAAGAAGCAGAGTATTCCAGACATCCTTCTGCTCACCAAAACTTTCCAGTTCCTCTTTAGGGATCCCGAGGCTTTCCCAGGTCAGATATAATGTATAATCTCACCAGCGGGTTCTGGGTCTAACCCAGGTTCTCCTCCCAGTTTGGTGTGCCCAGAAAACCTCCAGAGGGAGGTGCTAGGAGGCATCCTAAACAGATGTCCAAACCACCTCAACTGGCTCCTTTCAACACACACGAGTAGTAAACCGAGATCGCTCCAGATGTCCGAACTCTTCAGCCTATTTCAAAGTCTGAGTCCAGAGGAAACTCATTTTGTCCCCTTATGTTGGTGACTATCCTTATTTGGTCATTACCCGGATTTCATGACTATAGATGAGCTGAGCTCCTTCTTCACCACAACTGTCTGGCACAGCGCCCGTATTACCGTCAGTCCAACTCTACCTTCCCATCACTCAGGAACAAGAAAAAAAATGGGAATATGAAGTTCTTTTAACAAAAGTTGTCATTTGTGTACTATTTGTATCTCTCAGTTTACTTCACTGAGTTACAGTTGATTTTGTTCCAATACTTTTCAACTTCATGTAATAAATTTATTTTATTGCTGTTAAGTGCCAATTAGGTAATAGTGAAGTGTCCTTATAGTAGCCACGTCTATAATTTCTTATACCTAACAAGTATTGTGTCATTGTTTTTGCCTTATTTCACATTCACTTGAAGCAGATTTCACTACTGCTCCATGTGTAGCCATGTAGTACACTCATTATCATTAAAAAAACCCATGTGTATGTATGTTCTTTACATGGAGGCGATTGTTTTATTTTAGTATGAAAACGCTATGTTTCGTGGGTCCATGAGAGTACTAGGTTTGTTTATGTGTTTCATGTTAGTGTACTGATGTGCGTTTGTGTGTCTGCCTGTGTCCCAGTGAGTCTAATGGTCCCTGGAGGCAGGCCAGTGTCCATCAGCAGACAGCAGGCATTAGTGCTCTGCCAGAGTATCGATGGACCACCGGTGCTTGACAGCAGGCCCCTCCCCACGGTCACAAGATGGGTATATGTATGGCAGTGCGTGAATGTGTGTGTTATAGACACATAAAGTGTTTTTGATACATCCACAGAAATACAGAGAGATATCTGAGTGTGTTTTAGAGACTGAGGTGTTTGTGTATGACCCCTGACCCCAGGCTGTGTGTGTGTGTGTGTGTGTGTGTGTGTGTGTGTGTCTGTGTGTGTGCGTGGCCTAGTGCCAAACCCATGCTGCTGCTGTTCAATGGCAGCACAATAGATTACACATATAACAGTGTAATGATATATCTCTATTAGGCATTCTCCTCTTCCCTCTCTCACTCTGTCTCTCTCTCTCTGCCTCGCCCCTGCTATCCCATCCCAGCAATGTTTTACTTTTTGTACATTGCTGTTGCTGAATATGAAGAACAGGATTATCATATTTTCTAGATTTTTTTTTATCTGTAAATGCCATACGCACATGCATGTCTGTTTGTATGCCCCATTCCAGTATGAATGAGTTGAAAATCTTGAGGTTATATCCATGTGGTCAAACGTCAACCTCACTGTGACACAGACACTTTTCTAGCCATTAATTAACACCATATGACCACGACTGGGTTTGAAGTATAAAACAGACACAACTACAAACTGCAACTTGACTGAGAGATACATAGTGTTTTCTTAAATGAGACTTATGGCTGAGTGCAACAAGTCAACACTTATTCAGAGAGTATAAATTCATAGATACAAGGCTCTATCTGACCACCTGACCTCCGTAAAGATATATCCATTTTCCACAGTGCTTTCCATCAATGTGTATTTTAGGCTAAAATTACTCTGAGTCATTGTAAACATCTATAGAGCATTTTACAGATTCTCTGAGATGGACACTTAAGATCAAAGTACCCCAGACGGACCTACTCTAAATGTCTTTCAGCAGTCATGCAGTCTGTGGATATCGGCTGGTAAGCAACCACATCAGACTAAAGAAAAATACAGGCGAACACTCATGAGATCAGGACAATGGGTGTTGTGGTAAATATTACTCAAATGCATGCATCTGACAACAAACAAAGATACAGAGGGAAAGGAGCAGAGTTTAAAACATCTGCCAGCAACATAACTGAGCCTTCCTTCACACTGTGGCACACAATGGCATATCTGTACAGATAAACGTCATTAAAAAGAAAACTAGATAGGATATAATGCTGCATTATCAAATTTTTAAAAGAAACAAAAAAAGAAAGAAACTCTTCTTAGCCATCTTACTGCTTGAGAACAAATGAATCCCATTAACAAAAGTAGGGATGCACCAATGTGTACTGGTATAGTGTCCCATGACAAGCCCATGTGGGAGACTCTGGGGGCCCGAGGAACAGTGTCCAAGTTATATCATCATTTGTTGACAGGATCTCCCATTGCCACTAGAATCGCTTTGGAAGACAGAAATTTTAGATTGTCTTTGGGACAAATATGAGTCCGCATAGATTTTACAGTATGAAGGGCTGACCCACACACCCGCATTACATGGTTTTAAATGAATGTCCTGAAGTAACCACTCTTTATAAAAATGGATGAAGACAGTAGTTATTGAGGTTCTTTATCTTGAATTTTTATTTCTTTCTGTCACTTGAATACATGGAGCAAAAGAAGACACAGTTAAACTCTAGGCCAAAATTTTGATATTAACTGGCAAACAGAAAAAGCCACTGGCTACCAATCAAACTGTTATTTTATTAACACAATCATAACTAAAATAAATTATCTTTGCAAAAACCTTTTTTTTTAACTTTCCCATGTATCTCTATGGGAGAATTTTCAAGGGTTCCACTATCAACCTTCACTGTGTCACTGAGGTTAAGGGACCTTTCACTACACAGTCTACTCCAGTGAACAAGGTTCATATGCAGCACAAAGAGCTGACTCTCTGTGCCAATGTTGTCCATCACTATGCACACATGGATGGAAATAGTCCACTAAGCATGCTGTCAAGAGACAAGACACACACACACACACAGACCATTATGCATCTGGGTGTATTGCACACCCTTCAGTCCACCAGTGATGTGTAAGTAAAGCAATGTCTCTCTCTCTCTCTCTCTCTCTCTCTCTCTCACACACATACACACACACAAATATTATATATACATATACATATATATATATATACATATACACATATATATATATATATATATATATATATATATATATATATATATATATATACATACACATATATATATATATATACACACATATATATACACACACATGACTATATATATATATATATATATGTGTATATATATATATATATGTGTGTATATATATATGTGTATATATATGTGTATATACACAAACTACCAGAAGGCAACATTGCAGACGTAGAGGACAGTTACAAGTATCTGGGGATCCCACAGGCAAATGGGAACCATGAAGAGGCCGCTAGGAAAGCTGCAACCACCAAGTACCTGCAGAGGGTAAGGCAAGTCCTGAGGAGTCAGCTGAACGGTAAGAACAAGATCCGGGCTATAAACACCTACGCCCTGCCCGTGATCAGGTACCCTGCTGGGGTGATAAGCTGGACAAAGGAGGAGATAGAAGCCACTGACATCAAGACGAGGAAGCTCCTGACCATGCATGGAGGGTTTCACCACAAGTCCAGCACCCTGAGGCTGTATGCTAAGCGGAAGGAAGGAGGCC
>VOQK01029687.1:1841-15637 GCA_015052645.1 Benitochromis conjunctus | reverse complement strand
AAAAAAAAAAAAATAGAATGATTTCATGAATATGGATGATGCATAGTGACCAAAATAGTTGTTAAGAAGTGAGAATTGTTGCCTTCTATTGTTTTTAACCCTTCTGAGACACAATATTTTGTATGGGATAGATGTGATGCGAGAGGTCTGTGAAGTACAAGGTGCAGCAAAGCCAAATGGAAGATCTCCATATGAGGACGCAGTCTCTCAAGAGGTTCAAACTCATTTGTATTTTAGACACCAGCATGCAGCGATCAGGCCTAACATTATGCCTAACATTGTGTCGGTCTTCCTTTTACTGGAATAACAGCTCTGACCTGCTGAGCCATAGACTCCATTACACCCCTGAAGATGTGCTGTGGATTCTGGCACCAAGATGTTAGAAACAGATCCTGCAAGTCCTGTAAGTCGTGATTCATCAGAGCCGACCATTGCTTCATGCGCCAGCTCTGATGCTCACGTGTCCAGTGTTGGTGTTGGGGGATCAGCATGGGCAGCCTGACTGATCTGCAGTTATGCAGCATCATACACAATAAACTGATACACAGTGTTTTCTGACACCTTTCAGTCAGAACCAGCATGAACTTTTTCAGCACTTCAGTAGTTTGTCTATTGGATCAGACCTCACAGGTCAGCCTTCGCTTCTCACATGCATCAGTGAGCCTTGGCCGCCCATGACCCTGTCGCTGGTTCAACACTGTTCCCTCCTGGGACCGCTTTTGATGGATACCGGCCACTGCAGACGGGGAACACCCCACAAGAGCTGTGGTTTTGGAAACCCAGTCGTCTAGTCGTCAAAATTTGTCTCCTTTTCAAACTCCCTTAAATCTTTACACAAGCCCATTTTTCCTTCTAACACATTAACTTTGAGAACACTTCCTCCCTAATACATCCCACTAACAGTTGCCATGATGAAGAGATAATCAGTGCTATTCACTTCACCTGTCAGTGCTTATAATGCTATACCTGACCAGTATATAAATATACTATTAATGGTGTTTTGGTAACATTTCATTAGCCATTATGAGGCAAGATTGTAATGTTGGATGCCACTTGATAAAAAAAAAAAAAAAAAGAAACTGAAGTTTGTATTAATTGAGTGTTCAAGGTGTAGAAATAATTCATTCTGTGTACCTGTATCCTGCTGTTGCCCCAGTCTGCTACTATGATGTTTCCATTGACGTCCACCGCCACTCCTGTGGGGGCGTTGAACTGGCCATTGCCTTCACCATTAGAGCCAAATTTCAGCAAGAATTCTCCTTCTGTGTTGAACACCTGCAGTTTGGTTTTCAAAGCAGAGAGAGAACACTTCTTTAAAAAGTGAGTGAACATCTGATGACTTCTGCCTCTAGGGGCAAAAACCAGTTAGTCTGAGGCTTCCAGTTCAACCAGCGGATATCCACATAGCTGATATCCAGACCAGGACTCACTGTTGTGTGCATCAGGCCTCGTTTACAGTCTGATAAATGCAGTGAGATACATTAAAATAAATAAATAAAAAGCAGATGCTGATGGATTTGAGATGCATTCTTAGCCGATGGTTCACTTTTTTCCTCTTTGCACAGACTGTCTACGCGGACATGATTGGTCAATACGACACTGACTATAAATGGACTCCAAACTTGTTGGAATGTCATAAAATCCTCGTCCACGTGACAAATTTCCCACCTTTGACTGATGAATGTGGCAACAGCCTTTTAATGCCAATGATACAATGACAGAAACACATTTTGGCAACGGCTGCTAACATCTGTATTCCTGTAACACACACACACACACTCCTTTGGAGGTTCACTTGCCTTGACTGAGTGGTTGTGGAAATCTGTCACAATGATCTCGTTGTTGTTGTTGACAGCAGCAAAGTGAGGGCCTGCATTAGAGAGAAATTTGAAGAGTTCAGATATAATTTGTACAGTTTTGCTTGACTGCGACAAAACAAACAGCCGAGTTCAGCAAACTCTTACGTCACCGATGTTTGTGGAGGACATGCAGCTTAAAAAAAATACAAATTCAGCAACAGACAAACAAAAAAACAAAACAAAAAAAAATACACTGAGGTTACATTTAATGCTTTAATGTTAGAGCATGACCAACATGACTGATATATCAGTCGGGCAATTTGCCATTTTCTGATATATTGCCATCATCATTTATAATAGCCATAAATCCAACTTTAAAAAGTAAAGAAGACAGAAGCACCCTTTATGCTTCGAGTGTTGATGTTGCATAGTTTATCCACCAGAGGGCACTCTGCAACTTCCCTGTTAGCTACAAGCAACTCATAGCATGATTAATAAGACACCATGCTATTTTAGGGCCTCTAGTTTATAATAATGGACAAATGCAATGGACTGAAGTTGCTTTTTCTATATTAAATGATCCATTCATGTTTCCGAGCAACCGTCTCATCACGAGGTCTGTACGGCGCCTCTTCATTCAGCATGCAGGTTGGAGAAAGACTGAATTGTGTTACATTGGAGCAGTGCACTGTATTACCATTGAGTGTACCTGCAAACTGCCTGTCACCGTTGCCACGGTTACCAAACTTGGTGACCAGCTTGCCGTTGACCTGGAAGATGAAGACGCAGCAGGACTTGTTGTCGACCACGATGATGTGGCCGTTTCTGTCCACCGACACGCCTTTAGGACCCATCAGCTTCCCTGAGCCGATCTTGTTCTGGAGAGATTTTATTTCATGCACAAAAATACAAGAAATGTCAGTATTACTGAGAGCATATTTAAAGAAAGCAGCCCACTCAGGAAACCAGTGTTTTTAATCTGAAAATCTGCACTCATTTAACAGAGATAAGCAGGCTGAAAAGGGGAAGTCCAAAGCCGCATGAGTGCATCTCTTAATGCACCAGAAATTTGCAAATGAGGTGTGAGAAAGTGTAAGCGGCTGACTCGAGGACAAAAATCAGCGTGACCTTCTGCACAGCTGCGGTGGCATTTATGGCCGGAGCCCGCCCGGGAACATGCCGACTATTGCCGTTCTAAGGAAAAATCCACCCAGTCCCAGCGACTGCGTAGATAAATGACAAACTCACCTTAAACTTGCCCTCGCTCGAAAAGATGCTGACCCATTTGTTGTCGTAGTCCGCGATGATGATGTCGCCGTTGGGGTGCACAGCCACACCTGTCGGGCGCTGCAGCTGACCCGGAGTCCTGCCCCGGATGCCGAAACGACTTCTGAACTGGCCGTCATTGGAGAAAATCTGCATTTAGTTACAAAAACAAAATAAAATACTGCGTTAAATATTAGATAGTTTTATCTCAGAGAACAGGCTCAGGTACTTCAGCACACCAGTTCTCACCTGCACACACTGGTTGTTGCTGTCCGCTATCAACACCTTCCCCTGAGAGGAGGCAGCCACTCCCTGCAGGTTTGTGAACTCCCCTTTGTTTCTTCCCTTTGTGCCTGTGAGACATGAAATTAAACCAGTTTCACCATGATGATGAAGACGCGTACGTTTTCTACATGTTTTATAAAGTCGTTTGGGTACATGGTAAAGGTAGACGCTCAATTTTCACTACAGCAGCCATAATTTCTCTGTTGTGGATGTATTTTTTACTTTATATAGCTTTATTAGTATTATCTTTCAGAGGACAGGTCAGGTGTTTATTAAACCTTCTACCAATTTTTTTTTTGTTAAATATTAATTTAATACAAGTTTTAGTTATTATTTCTTTCTACATCTGGTTTTTGTGCAATTTATTTTGGTCACACTACATCACACTGATGATGATGAAAACCTCACAAAAACTGATGTGATGGGGTTAAGATCATATGAACACAAGACTGAAAATCCTCATGTTCAAGAACCTGATCTATTCATAAATTTTGAGCCTTTGTTCACACCATTTTGTTAATCAGCTGTTTAACTGAATTTCCCCTAGTGCAGTGATTCCCAAACTGTGGGTCATGGCACCCGGTAGGCCGTGAAGATACTGAATTTCTTTTATTATTGTGGCCCCACCTACAGTATGTATAGTAATAGGAGGGGGTTAGTTTGGGATATTACTCATTACTCTGAAACTAAATTTACCATTTTTGTATTGAAGTTTGTGTCTCAGTGACAGGTGGGTCACTCATTCGCCTTAATACTTTGCATATGACTGTGTAGCATTAGCAATTTATAGCCAGCAGCCTGTGTTGTTTATGCATTTTGAATAAACTTTATTTTTTGGACTGATAGCTCCCCCCTTTGCGGTTTAAAGAAAGTGCTAAGGTTTGATGTTCAGCCCTCTGGCTGGGAGCCAGTCTTACCGATTCTGAAGATAAGGTCGTCCTCAATGGGATTCTCTTTCCTCCTCCCTGTGCTGTACATACTGGCCGGCCTCTTGATGGCCTTCTGCTTGATGTGTCCGCTGCCCGGAGACTTGAGCCTCTTCTTAACGCCGTCTGAAGTCGCTGACACGTCGAGGGATTTGGTGGCCTTTATCTTAAAGGGGCTCCCTTTGATGTGTTGGTCATATAAGCGCAGAGATAAAGTACACATGCCCTCTTTAGGAGCTTTGAAAAGGTACTCGTAAGTGCCGTTCTTGTTGTCGAGTATGCCTCCCTCACATTTGCTGCCGTCAGGCGAAAACATTTCAGCGGTGATGACTGCGTTGCCCATCTTGCACAGCTCTCCATCTTTGTCCTTAGTAGTGATGGTGATGGAGGTGGGCACGCCTACCACACAATGCCGCAGCCCCTCACCTGTTGCCACAGTCTTGGAGGCCACGGCGTTGGTGGTCACAATAGTGCCCAGGTTGTGGATGGACTTTTTTAGCCCTTCCGTTTCCACGAGGAAGTCCAGCTGGTTGTTCTCGCCGGGCTGCAGCAGAAGCTCCTGGCTGGCCAGCTCCACGAGACGCTCGCTCATCTGCTTCTTCACCAGCAGCACCTCGGCCTCGGTGCCCTGGCTCAGGGCCTGCTCCGTGAAGTTGCAGCTGCTGGTGATGCCCTCTTGGCCCTGCAGCAGGGTGTCCAGCTGGGATTGGAGCACCTACACAAGGACGCACCAGGGGGCAGCAGAGAAACACTGAGCTTAGATAAAACTTTATGAAGCCAGTTTGTGAGCAAGCATTCAAAATTATTATTTTTTCCTTTTCTTGCAATTATTCTGTTGATTACATTATACTAACGAAAAGAATATTAACTTTGCATCCATTTTTAATATCAGATCAGGTTATTAGTATTTGCAATCCTCAGCTTGGGAGCAAATATATGGTATTAATTAAACATTACTGGGATCTTAGTTTATTAAGCTGCTGGTAAAACAATAAAATGCAATCAAAATTGTATTTCTTACATTACCTAATTTTCATTTGTAAAATAGTCACTTTACTATGACCACACTGCTGTTTTATAATCCAGCAGTCTTGCAATCTTCTTTCAGGCACTCTGATAATTAAATGTGAGACACAGTAAGGGCTGCTTTGCCTTGTAATGCTGGATATTCAAAGATACGCCTCCCACAGCTTTTCTGGTTTCCTTCAGCTTTTTTCAAACCCCCCACAGAAAAAAGTAATTAGGATTCAAAAAGCTTGTAAGCTTGTACAGGCGGCAGAAGCAAACGTGCAGAAAACTGTAGTTGTCTGATAACCAGTTTTAAAACACCTTTACAGAAATAACCCTTTTACTGCAGATAATGTGGTTTCATGCCAAAAAAACAAAAAACTACTGAACTGACCTGGTTACCTGGTTACTGAGGATAAGAACTGATCAAATATCCAGAATTAATCAAATCCTCAAGTCATCCTATCATCTCAGTCTACTGACGAACCCGCCTCAGCAATAACGCGCTAACATAAGTCCCATTTAACCTCTAATAACCAGTATTACTAACTAGTTGCTACTATCGGTGTTTACTAATAGAGCGCATTGACAAGAAGGGAACTCGGGTTTTGCGGCTGACCCTGTTGCTGATGTATTTCTTGGAGTTCTCAAAGCGAAAAACAAAAAGTGATTTACTAACATGTGCGACACGCACTTTACTGCGCCGATATTAAACGCCGCAAAACGAAACAAAAAACAAAAAAAAAGCAGCATCTCTTATTTCTTGCGCTTGACGTTGACGCGAACAGACTGCGCATGTTTTTGGAAATCAGCGCAACTTCAGTAAATCCCCCGTGAAACCGAGCACACCTGTGAGCACTGTTTGGGGGGGTTGCGCTCGCACGTTAAGTTAATCTGGCGCTAAAATTTGCGACATTACCGCAGGCTGCACTCGTTAAAGCACCGAAACAAACTCACCGGCGTCCGGCCGTCATCACACTCCTCCTCTATTCCCAGAGACGCCATCGCGTCCAGTGTTTCACCCACACAGCTCATCCGCGCAGTAAAACTAAGACTCTTTGTAACATTGTAGGAAGAGAATTTCACAGTGAAGTGATAAAGTGTTTGCGGCCCGGACGGTAGTCTCTACCCACGCGTGGCACGCCCAAATCAAGAACGCAAGCAGGACACTGGCTTCGTATAGCCGCAGCACGGCTTCCCCCTGGGCTGCAGTGTTGTGACTGATCACCAGCCACTCAGTTGTAAATCATTAGTTGTGCCCATGTGATGCAGCTCCCTGAGGGAGTCAGCAGGCTTTTAACACAAACGGCTGATTGGTTCGTCGGTCACTGCGGCGCACCAGCTCCCGCTCCGGCCCCTCCTTTCTCCCTTTTAGCAGTCTGTGCCATACTGCAAATTTATTTTACTTGCCATCAGATCGATACCAAATACATGGCCAGTATTGCCGATACCATTACTGATATCGATACTTTTAACTCATTAAGACAGTTTATGCGGGGAAAAGCTGTGTGTGATGACTTCAAGCATGACTCGTCATAAATTCTGAACACATTGACCACTAAATCACATGATTTTTACTTTCTACAACACTTCGTTAACACAACCAAACACACCTTTCAGCTTTTCATTCATATTTTGAAGCAGTTGTTTTGTTTTGTTTTAATTTCGACTTGTTGTTGTGGTCTCTAAAGCACTTTGGGTCAGCTACTGTTGTTTAAATGTGCCATGTACTAAATAAACTTGACATTCAACACAAACAGCTTATCACATTCAGCCATTTTTTAAAGATACAATTCATCTTTAAGGTATATATATTTTTCCTTTCATAGTAACAACTATGATGAACAATAACGCTTTGAGTTGTGTGGTCATGACTGGCACATTACTTTCACTACGACATGATCTGCCCGGTTATTCTTTGGCTCTCTGAATGGCAGTGACATTGTGCTCTGTCTCTCTTCATTTGGCAAGTGAGTCACGTGACCGCAGGACAACAACACACACAGCGGAGCAAAATGTGCCTGTATGAGAGGAGTGGTGTTTGCACAGACATGTCTGCTGTCAGATAAACGAGAATAACGTACCGAGCTTACAGGAGAGAAACAAACTGAAGCATCAGTCCTATCGTGTCAGTATTGGGCCAATACCAATTCCAGTGTTGGTATTGGTACTATCTATATTATTTGGATAGGCCCGACCTGTTGAAGAAGCCGTGACGGGTGAAAAGATTACTTTAGTTTGTGCTCTGAAATCTCCAAGTGTTCTTCAGGCCCATTTAAGTGCTTTACATTGGCTAAAATGTAACAGCCAAACAGGACCAAAGTCCCAGCTGTGCTTCGACTCACAACGCTGAAGCTTCACACTGCACTCACCTTCTGCTTGAGGCCATAGTTGACCTCCAGCTCCATAAGTAGAACGCTCTTGCGGACATTGAGGGTCTTCTGCAGCTCATCGAAGGTCGCGTGGATGTCGTCCTCGATGGCGCTCTTCTGACTGGTCAGCTGCTGAAGAATCTCTGACAGCGTCTGCAGGGCTGAGTCGATCTCTGGCAACCTGGAGGCAGTCGAGTAAAATGTCAAGGTCGTGTGACAGAACTGGAAAGTCATCACTGCAGTATGACAGTATTTACATAACAATACTGCTGCTGCAGGCCTACCTCTTCTTGACAGCATCTAGCTGGTGCTGCAATGAGGCCTTGTGCTGCTCCACTACGTCTTTAAGAGGCACAGTCGGGTGCTCTCCGTGTTCGCCGCTCGTGCACTCCTGACACATGGCTGTCTCACACGGAGGACAGTAAAACTCCATCACCTACAAATCAGGAAAAAGCAGAGACCTGAATTTAAAATGGGCTCGAGTCATAGACCCATTTAGCCACATTAACTATGCGGATTTGAACCATCTTCCTGATCCTGCATGATCCTACACACTCCTTCAATGTCTCCATCTGCCGTCTGCCAACTCTGCATCTCCAGGCTCAGGAGTCCTGTCCTATTTCCTGCTTTTGTTGGGGACACTGCTCTGCTGTGTCACTTTGTCAGTCTACTGCACAAACTCTTGCCCATCAATAAATGATGTTCTTTGCTTTGAAATGATCTCGACCTCTTGAATCACGGCACCGTCAGCTGGTTCGATATTCTGCTCCACGCTGAAATACTCCGACAGACATGGAACACACTGCTATGAAACTACTGTATACAGGCATGACAGCTGCTCAGATCACGAAACATAATGACTTGGTGATCTCCTGACTTCACCTTCAGCTCCACTCTGAACTTCTATATTCCCAACTAAATGCTAAAGCTGCTAGCATGGCTGTGAAATACTCTTAAAATCTCAAAGTAATAACAAAACAAAACACAATATGCTTTTGATTGATCTCTCACAAAACTGTCCTAGCTCCACTCTCATTAAGGCCTCCGAAAAGCCAACTTTCTTCTGATTGGCTGCCCGTCATCTGGCTTCTGCAAACAGAACCTGGTGCTTAGGAGCTTTCTACTCCTCCTGGTGGCAACGCCAGGTAAATGTATAAATATGCACAAGTTTAAAGTGAACTTTGCTGTCAGGTGTCAGTGTGAGGAGCTCTTACACTGCCTCCATGGTTGGGGCAGGAGAGCAGCTGGCCTGTAGCCACAGTGGTCATGTTGTTGAGAGCGGCAGCCTCTTGGCTGCAGCTGCCCGGCGCCCGCTGCAGCACGTCCATCAGGTTGGTGATGAAGAAGTTATTCTGCAACGCCGCCACACCCTTCTCCGGCAGGATTGAGGTCTGGCGGCACACGGGGCACGACAGTGTGAGGCTGTGGGCCGGGATATAATTCTGCAGGCACCTGCAGAACGACAACAAGTGTACTTTTGAGATGTGGTTATCTCTTAAAGCTTTCATCTACCAATCTATTAGCAGCTTAAAAGAAGAACAGCAGGTCAAAATCAGCAGGTGGTTGGAACGATTACACCTTGACAGTGATTTGCAGCAGCACTTGTCAACGACATCTGTGCAGTGTAGTGTATTCAAATGCAATGATCGTGCTATAAATCCTGTCACTGTGAAGCTTTTAATGTGTGCTTTATGACACCGTCAGAGACTGTGTTGATTAAGTTGCAGTAAAGTTATAAGATGCAACTCTAATGTGGCACTGCCATGTTACCTAATTATCTTTCCTAATGTGTGTCAGAGGAGATTAAAAAAAACAAACATTCATTCATCCGATTCTTAACCATCTATTCATCTCAGGGATTTCCCAGCTGTCACTGGGCAAGAGGCAGGGTGTAGTGTGACCCAATCACAAGTCCACCACAAGAACAACCCCTCACAAACTCAAAAAACAACAACAACAACAACAAAAAAAAAACCTCTTTCATTAAACACTAAGGAAAATGTAAATGGCATAAAATAAGTATATACTGAGATTCCATTACATTTTAGTGGTTTATATTGTACTTATGTAACAAATTATATGGAATATTTAGATGTAATCAAATTACTTAAAGTCAGTATTTATATTTTTTAATGCAGTCACGTCAGCACTAGTAAACAGACACAGTGAGTATACAGGGAAACTACACAGAGGGGATACAGTGCTACCCACTGCACTGCTCTGCCACCATTAAGAAAAAAAAATGCTTCCTGCTCACTACCACAATAAATAACGCACAAAAAAAACCAAAAACATGTCAGACAATACTTTAAAATCCTGCCACACACACAAAACTATTCTACAAAAAAAAGCCACACCTAAATAAATTAGTCTAGAGCAATGTTATAAACCGTATGTGCGGTCAGAAAATAAACGAGAGCACAAATCTTTTAACATACATATATGTGAAACTATGTTGTTTATGCATTCAGCTGCTGTGCTTTTCATTGAGCTGGTCTTAATTCTCCTTTATTGAACTACATTCACTGATCTTGTCAATGACACACATATATGTTGTCCATTGTTCAGCAGTCTTATTTTTACATGAAATAAATAAGCTTGAGATAAATAAGAAAAAGTGTTTTGTCACAGCTTGTCTAGCAGAAAACCTCCAACAGCCTTTTTGCCAGTTTGCTGGGAACGTAATAAAGAGTGACCCCAAAGATGATAATCAAACCACATGTAAATATAGTGCATGGCAGCTCCTATCAGCTTTATTGTAGCCAAACAACGGTAAATGGTGGAGCTGAATGTTTTAATCCCAGCTTTTATGTGTGAGACACAGTAGCTATGCCCTACAGAAAGAGTTAGAAACTACTGTATATTGTTCAGTGTAGCTGCATACTGATGCTCCAGAAACAACCACAGCAAAGAGGCAGGCGCACACCGTGCACAGTTTGTCTTTTGTGTCGGAGACAAAGGCTGTTTAACAGCGTGGATGAGACCAACACACCAGAGTCAACAGCAGCGATGCAGACCTGTGTCTCCTAAAGTGACGCACAAGTTTACAACAATGAGATATTCATTTAAAAATCTGTTGATATTATTACTACTGCACTGTCATAGGCTGTACCTTACGTCTGAAATCATAAAACAGTACAACACTTACAGGATTAGTTACAGCACTTTGGTAACTCCACTCACCGCTCACAGAAGGTGTGCAGGCAGGGCAGGACTTTGGGGTTCTCGTAGCGGTCCAGACATATGCTGCAGATCAAGAACTGCTTGTCAATTTGGCGGACGACAGGACTGGGGATAGTGGGGCCTTCACTGGCCATCCTAAAGCTCTGGCACAGAAGTCCCTCTTCCTCTTACCCTGCACCCTGCGGAGCGACACAGAGGGAGAGCAAACCCGGTGAGGACGTAAACAGAGTGGCACCACATAGGATCAAACGCACAATGAAGATCTCGTGGTGGTGAGTGGGAATCTGTGGGCTGCAGAGGTTAGAGTTTGAGGCCGAAGGCCAAGACAAAATACTTTCTTCCTTCCAGAGAGGAAATACAAAAATACACAAAGAGACACATCAATCATTGCCTGTGACCACCAAAATCAGAGGAGGCAACTACAAACAGCCGCTCAATCAACAGGACATGAAGATAAAACCATGTATATTTAAAAATACATACATATATATAAAAAATGACTTAACACATTTAAATTCCCACTAACAATGAAAGAATATTTAAAGTAAGCAGACTGACAATAACACTGACCTTGTGTGATGAGCTGCCGGATTTATGGCAACAGCTAGATCTGTAAAATATATATATTTTTTGGCTTGTGATCCTTCACAGTAACGCAGTGTTTGCAATTTCACCAAACCATGAGCTGGATAAATATCAAAACAGTGCGTGCGGTGTTTCCTTTTGATGTTGCTTAACTTAAACAGCTTAAAGGCAAATCCCGTTCCGCCACGCTGGCACTGGCACAGACGCTGACATTTATGCATGTCAGATGCAATATGTCTGCTCCACATAACGTAGATTTTCTTTGTAAATGTCATTATGAAGATCTTTAATGTGCCTCCACAAAAATCACGATCGTGTGAAGCACACATCCTAATTCCTCTCACTGAGTTATATGCAGATTTGATATGGGAAAAGACCTCGCTTACATTAGATTAGTGCTCGATATTTGAAGATTACCGGAGTGCTGATATCGTTAAAAATAGTCTGATTCAGGGGTGTCAAGCATAAGGCCCGGGAACCAAAAACAACCCGGCAAAGTTTCCAATCTAGTCCACTGGACAGCTTTGGAAAATGTGCAGGAAGGTACAGATTTTGGACTTTTTAAATGTATTTTTGGGAGTTTTACAGCTTTTCCTTTTGATAAAATCTTCCCCTATGGCCATTCATACTACACCAAAGTAATAGGAGAAACAATTCAGTGACAGAAACCTGCCACTTTCTTCACTACCATAGAAATGTCAGTTTTTTGTCAGTGCTACGACATTTTCTGCGATTTGCCAAAAATGTCCTCTTTCTTAAATTACAGGACAGGCTGGGAAACAAGCTACAAGAAATTTTACAGTTTACACATTTATTTCTTACATTTTAAGCCCAAGGAGTCGCAGAGACAGATTTCTTTCATTTACTACAGCAGTATTTCTCTGTTATGCAGAAACACTGAGACTGAGTCTTTTTGTAATACTAAAACATCTCAGTTAAACGTCTTTACACTGACAGAAAGGGGAGCGTCACTGGTCTCTCCCACTCAAGACAAAATGGGCAGTAAGTGGCCCACAGTATAAAATGAGTTTGACATCCCAGCTCTAATCAGTGCACAGTGTTAGAAAATAAACAGCCTCCTTCTTATTCCTCCTTCATCTGCTCTCTATAATATAACACATATTTATCCTGTGACCCCTGTGGTGGGTCTCAACCCTTATGTTGGTAACCGCTGCAGTAGAAGAGCAGCACCTGAGCCAGAGATGTGTTTGTCATGGAAAGGCACTTTAAGCACTAAATATTTGATGATGTGAAGTGAAAGCAAGGCACTCTGCGTTCAGCACACATTAGTCAAACTACCAAGACAGCTGAGCGAAACTATTTCCAACTCGGCCCTCTGCTTTATCCCAAACATCTTCTCCTGGCAACGTTTCATCCCTGCGATATTCCTGTTACATTATCCGGCAGCTAACTTAGACACGGAAAGTGTGTCAGTGCTTTTATTGTCTCTTCACATTCAAGTTGGCCACAGAAACAGGCCACCTCTGCTGCTGGGAGGAAACCCCCAGGGACTGCACTCCTTTCTACAGTGCACGCTCTTTCTCCTCATCCCATTTCCGCTTAATCTCTCTCCTGTAGATACACATCTTCTCTCATATTTCTCTCTGGAAGCAGATGTGGGAGCCTGTAATGTTATAAAGACGCTCTCAGGTAAACTTCTCAGTATGCTAGGTGAATGGAAGCAAGCTCGGTGTTACTGCAGCAGAAATAAAAACAGTTATTAACTCATCGCCAAGCTGATCTGACAGCCCTCACTAAGAGGATGATCTACAGTAATACATAAGTTTCTAACATAAATAAAAAGAAGAAGAAGAAGAAAATAAAAGCATCTGACAGTATTCCAGCACAGACGTGCACAAACACAAGAGCTCAGATCTCTCTCAATAAATCACCAGCTCCACGGAGCAGATTAAGCAGATGCTCACAGCATCAAATATGGCACTGGTTTAAAAAAATAAAATAAACATGTAAATCCTGCAGAAAGCCACAGCAGGACAACAGAAGCAGTGCCGCGCTGACGGTGCACAAGGTCGCAGCAGTCCCACGGTGCTTCACTCTTACATAATCAGATCTGCACCAGCTAAGCGTAATAATTCCTGCTGGACTGAGCCGTCATCCCACGCGCAGAAGAGGGCGCACATGACAAAAAGATGGGGTGTCACAGCAGGAATTTATACCAAATCAAAGCATCTTCTGTCACAGAAAGACTCATGCACAACTAACGTGACTCCAGGGCAACAGCAGCTATTCCAGAGTTTCCTATAATCATAAGAGGATTATTAATGACATAAAAACTTACAGTACTGCATTCACGGAGCAATCAACAGGCGTCATCCACTCCAGCGCACTTCAAATGAATGAAACACACAGTC
>VOQK01029686.1:0-13463 GCA_015052645.1 Benitochromis conjunctus | reverse complement strand
TGTTATACTGTTAACCCTTAAGTGTACTTAGGGGCACTTTGCAAGGTTTGGAAGAACTTTCAAGGATTTCCAAGTAGGCTTAAGGGTTAAGATGAAGCTGAACTTAAGACAAAGTGTTTTGGTATATCAGCAATACTACGTTTTACACCACGCCTCTAATCTGTAGGTAATGTCTGAAAGAATGAGACTATGATACAAAAGAAAACTTTCAATTTCCTTCATCAAGTGATGGCGCTCTCAAAAGGTGTCCAGAGTAGAACCTTTGTGCCCAAGTGAGCCAGCTGAGGGGGTTCAGGCATTTCCCCTGATTCTAGCAGCTGAACATAAACTAGGCTTGACTTAGACATCCAAAGTCAGAAGAAACCGTGAAGTGGTAAAACTGGACCACCTTGCTTAGCCTGCTGCTACAGCAGCCCTCCCCACTGACTCCACAAGGTGTGTAGGGTTATAATGAATAAAGGTGTATATAGATGCTTCTGTTCTGACTGTGGCCAATCTGTAATTTTAGTGCATGTCAGTTATACATTTGTCTGTTAAACTGAGTTCCATTATTTTGATGCAAGAGATTAGAAAAATTTCCAGCACCAGCTAATGGCAGCCTCAAAGTTACATAAACTAACATGCCATCATAGTGGAAAAATAAACAGGACACCAATGGACACATCTTAAATTTGGCCACATCCATCCATCCGCTTCCGCTTATCCTTTTCAGGGTCGTGGGGGCACTGGAGCCTATCACAGCTGTCTTGGGGCGAGAGGCGGGGTACACCCTGGACGGGTCGCCAGTCTGTCACAGGGCTAACACACATAGACAGACAACCATTCGCACTCACAGTCACTCCCGCATTCACACTTATGGGCAATTTAGTGTTTCCAATTAACCTATCCCCACTAACTGCATGTCTTTGGACTGTGGGAGGAAGCCGGAGTACCCGGAGAGAACCCACACAAACACGGGGAAGACCCCGGCCTGATGGTGGAATTGAACTCAGGACAACAGTGCTAACCACCGTGCTGCCCTGACTTAATGATCGTATTTCAAAATAAAATAAATAAAACCATAAAAATCATGTTTTGTTTGCAAAGACAGGGAAAATTAGTTTCCTGCATTTCCCCAGACTAAGATGGACAAATTATAATAAAAGGCACAGTCAAGGTTAAAGTGAAAGCTCTGGCTTAGTCCCTGCTTTAAAAAAAGCTGAAACTTACAGTTCAGATTTGAACTGTGTTGAACTTATTCAGTTGAAATTTTATTCCCTTCAGTAACACTGAATCATGTTTCATTTAATGATCTCTAACAGTTACTAATTAATGTCTGAAATTGCTTCCAATAACACCTTTATGACTTCAGGTTGTCTGAGGGTGGATGTTAAAGCAGCATCTATTTAAATTTCAGGACCTAAGGGTTCACAGCAGAATAAACCTTCTTAAGGAGATGATCAATATTATTCACCTCACCTATGGCCGGTTTTCATATTTTCAGCTTTTAATCTTAACTATATCTAGTCCTGTATTCAGCTCATAAGAGACCTTGAGTGTTTTACTTCATATCTATTGGAGCAACTGTCCATTTGTGCAACTGTTTGTGTTGTTCTTTCAGACCGTTGTGCTCCGTCTTCTTCATTTAGGATTGCCATATCTATGTAATATGCTTGTGTTGTCAGTGAAGGTTTCCAGCAGGCTGGACGTTTTGGTACCCCACTTTGTTTCAGCCTTTTGTGGCCATAATGAAGAAATACTGAACTGACTTAGTTCACTTAAATTTCTCCTCTGTTTGAAAACACAAAGTTTTCGTACATGCGTACAATTCTGCTACATGTTTGTAGCATATGGCAAAAGCGGTGTGAGTATAATAGACTTGTTGTTGCTATTAAATAGCAATGAAGTGCTAAGGTAACCCAGGTCTCTATTTTCCCCCAGCATGCACAGACACAAATACATTTCTTTGTTTTTGGTGTACACAGGTCAGTTAGCACCGTATGGCAGCAGACATAATTAGCGTCTAATCGGCATGATGTTGTGACTGCCGTTGTTTCACAGTTCACTAGCTGTTTGGGCTACCGGCGCTGGTAGCTAGTTACCCCATGCAGGGCAGCAGGTGAATCAGCCAGCAGGGTGCCATCTGTGCAGGTGGATAGAACATTGCTTGTTTTTTTTAAATGTGTTCACCTTAAAATATACTAATTTATGTTGAGGGGGTTTGTTAAATGTGAATGGCTGCAGGACAGTAAAATTTCAGGAGGTGTAGCCTTAGCATGTTCACAGTTCCTGTTGAATTTTTAGAAAAAGCATAGAATATGCAAGGAATGCATGGAAACACACCAAAATACGTGTAAACACAAAGTGCTCATGATGTGTCTCATTAGTGAAATCACTTTGTTTTGACTGGAGTTCAGACTCTTGCTCATTCAGGGACTAACCAGCTGTGTGTGGAATACAGACACACATGTAGATAGCTGCAAAAATAAATACCTCCCAAGAAAAACATAAAATTTAATCTGAAAGCACATTGTTAAGAAAGACTAGTAATATTGTGTTTATTTTCTATTAGAAATAGCTGATAATGTCCCTTACTTTAAAATCAATTATTACATTCCAAGCATAGATGTCTTTCTGAATTTGTAATCACAACAAAATTACCACATTTTCATGGGTTCACAAAATTTATTTCAATAATATAGAGTCACCCGAGCACAGAGTTGAGGAAAAATAGAGTATCAGAAATAAAAGCAGGTAAAGTTTTTAGGTAAGTCACTACTAAATGTATATATATTCTGCCATATGTTGGCACTTTTGTATGCTTGTTATACTAAAAGGCATACAAAAGAAATCTCTCTGTAGAAAAGACTTAACCGGGGCTACACACATGGTGCAATACTACTGTATTCAGTTTGACATTATTTTCCAATGGAAATATGGTAAAACTGGGATTATTTGAATAATTTTCACTCAAGATTTTATACTTCCATTCACATATGTAGCTATTTGTATACTCAAGGCATAGTGTAGACATAGTGTAGACATATAAAATACATACATTACTTTAATTCAGGAAATGGACATCAAACTGAAAGCAGAAATTACTCAAAGGTATCAAGCTAGCATTACTGGACCATTAACGTCTTTTCTAAATAAACTATACATATAAAATAATCCAGTTCAAGAATAAACGTGAGCATACAGTTGGATGACTATTTAAATTAACAATGATTTCCATTATCACTCACACATTGCAATAAATCAATCTTGCCCTCTCAGCCACAGTGCTTTACATATGGGTGTACTGGAAAGGGATGTTGGCACTTTACACACCATATCTCTCCAAAACGTTAGCTTCAATTATCGTGGCTCATTTGTTTGGTTTCATGAATATTTTCTTTCTCACATTTATTTAAAATTGAATTTCAGAAGCAAGATGTTTCCTTTCAGTAACAGGTACAAGCCAGTGCACAGTACCAGTCCAGAAATGACAGACAAACGTTGTTACTAATAAAAGAAAAACCCAAAAGGTCTTTATAAGAACTGGTAGAGGAGGTAAAAGGAAAGTGAGTATTAAACTTACACATCCATAAAGTTTTTGTGTTTTTAAAAAGGTATATAACACGTTTTTCTTAATATGTCATTTCAATAATCATACTCAATAATATGTAACATGATTTTTCATACGTAGATAATTTAGTAGACATTTGTACCACAACCAACACACCACACCCTAACTGTAACTAAATGTAAAGCTGAAACCAACAGTTTCTTTCACTGATAATTGGTCTAACAATTACTTCCTTGATGAATCAACTGCTGAAGAAAAGTAAGAATATGTAAAAAAAAATGCCTCAAAGTAAGACATTCGTTTGTATTAACGGTTATTTTTAAATCTGAGTTTAAATACCCAGCTTCAGTTAATAAATACTAAAATCTGAAGTCCTCATGCCAACGTGAACATTGTTGATAAAAGATGCTTGGTCGGATTTTGAAATAGTCTCGTTGTCCACATCAGAATACCAGAGTTAGATCTGAAAACTATAGGTTTCATGGAAATAAACTGACAGCTTCATAACAATTGGTGATACTGATGTTGCATTAAAAAAAATAGCAGCTCCATCAATCTGACTATTTTAGTCATGCTACCTATCTTTACTCCGGCCCAAATTGGTCATGGTGAATGAATAAATAAAAAAATAAACAAAACAAACATGCAGAAAATGAAGTAGTCTTATGTGTGCACACATTGTCATAAGTTTTGTGTAACAAGATTTTCCCAATTTCATTTAGCATCATTTATATGCTGTAAGTAGATGTGCATTCATGGCTCCATTTAATGTAATATATATATGTGTATATATATATATATATATATATATGTGTGTGTGTATATCTATATATATCTATATCTATATATATTTTACATATTGTGTTAGATTTGCAGCAGACTGCAGTAGTGGAGTGGCCCAGTACGTAAATCCTGTGGTGTGTGTGTGTATGAGATGGACTGGTCCTGATAGTGTTGTAAGTGCTATAGAGTTAAACAATAGTACGCGGTGAGGAAGCACCCGTGCTGAGGGTGTCATATATTACAAGAAAGGCAGCCTCCAAACAAATTACGGCTGTGTCTTTGTGTTGTTCTTAGCCCTCCATCTCTTCCTCTCTCTCTTTCCTAGTGTTATATATTTTCACACCTCACTGAGTCCAGTGCGCACACACACACAGACACACACACAGTGGTGTCTGACTGTATCCCCCGCCCTCCTCTTCCTCTCTGTCGTTCCTTCTCTCCCTCTTCCTCCTTTACTGCATTTTCCCTCTTATTTCTCTTTCTCACTTCATATCACCCTTCTTCACTCACCCTAGCTCACTCTCCTCTCCCATCTCCCTCCTCCCTTCCCTTCTCTCTTGGGTCATGTTGCAGCAGCTCCAGCAGAAATAATAGGAGCAAAGGCGTGAGGTTGTTATTTGCATAGAAATAGCATGACGCCCCAGGCAGCTTCAGGAGAAGGACACAGAGATCATTTGTCTCAAAATTTTAATGAAAACTTTTGCTGAGGCAGAGATTTCTTTCCCTCTGCACCCTCCCGTCTCCCCCACCCCTCCTCTCCTTCCCCCGTTCTTATTCTTTCCCGTACCTTCTGTGCCGTCCGATGCTCGCGCTCTCTTCTTCCTTTTCTGTAGTAGCACAGTGTGATGTGAAATTAGATGACACATCACTATTGTGCCGCTCTGCACCACAAGCATGTCAGTCTTACTGGCAGTTTGTCAAACATAGCAGGAAATATGGAAGAGCCGAAATGTCTCTGTGGTGAGGAGGATTTCTGTATGTGTGTGTGCCTGAAACACACACACAGTTAGCCTGAACATACAGGATACCATTGAGTGTGTGACTTTGGACGTGAAAATGCTTCAAGACTTCATTAGAAATAACCACATTATCTATTTATTTTCAGTTTTTGTGCAATTTTAAACCATAAATCAAAATAAATAAATAAATAACTTTATAAAAATAATTCAATTTGCAATAAACATATTTTCATTATGGGGGTACATTTAAAAACAATATGTTTTACAAGATATTTGTTGATTTAAAAAAGATAATTAATTATATATACTAATAGAATACAACATTATGCATTTTCATTTTTTAATTGATATAAATAATTGATATATTAACACAAATCAATAAGTCTATCACATAAATAGCTTGCTGTGTTTCTGTAGATTATAAGGGTCTTGTTTCTCAACAATCACTATTTTTAGTTAGACCTAACAGCAGGAATGCTGTTGTGGATTAACTACACAGAGCATGATGTTCAGTTTACTACAAAACTTCAACAAAGTGTACACAGGTGCTCTTTATTACCTCGTCTGTGAATATCAGCAAGCACAATGAATTCTGCTCATAATAAACAGAAGGCTTGATTCCAGTAGACACAAATATGAGACTAATAACAACACAGAACCAGATGTTTTATTCGATTCTGTAAATGGACTATGATCAGGGCCTTCAAACAAACAAACAAACAAACAAAACATTGAATTATTTACGTTTAGTTCAAGATGATCAAGTAAACAAAATCATATTTATAAATGAAACTGCAGTTATAGTTATTATATAGAAGTATTCTGAACATATAAACATTCTGTCTGAAATTGTTGAAATATTGATCCATTTAAATGCACTATTGCAATATTTTCCTTCTTGTGCTCAGCAAGGTTGGTGTAATGCTGTGCTGCCTAGTTGTACGGTTGCCCCAGGCAGGGAGGTTCTCGCTGGCCTGGCACTGGCTTTTTGGCTGCTCTGCTGATGTGCTCAGACAAGTCGTTGGGCTCAGCGCCAGGCTGAATGCCAACTAGGGTCAAGCCGGTGTACAAAGCTGATATTAGTCTGTTTGTTTGTTGTGAAAACCAGCTCTGGGTCCTGCATGGCCCCTGCAGAAAACTAAGCTCATGACTCCTCACAGCATGAAACAGATGTTGAGATCCAGACCCTGTTTCTGCAAAGTTGCACCATCCAGCCTGCTCTCCATCGGGACCCGAAGAAGCCTAGTCAAACTGATTTTCCATACCTTTGAAGTAAATCCATAAGAAACCCTAGGCTAGATCTAAGACATGTTTCTTAAGGTACAGATCTGAACGCGCTAGCTTGGCGTTTAACACACAGCTTTGAAGAAATACTCTCATACCAGTAACAAAACAGCATTTTACTCAAATCAGAAATAGGAACAAGATAAATGCAGTTAAAATAACAACAGTGGTGAATGATTTCGTGTTTAGATAGATGTACTTATCTTCCTAGTCTTTCCTCACGCTTTGATGTGGCATGTCCTTCTAGCTAGCAATGAACGGATAAGATGGAATCCATCCATTTATTTCCAGACACACATCATTAAATATGACCTTGCTGCTTTTCTTTCTAGCACTAACTTAACAACTTATTGTTGACAGGTGTTTATTTTAACTTTAACTTGAAGTTGTTTTATTCCTTATTGTCCTGAGCCTATTGAACTTCTTGGAGTTGATAACCAACCTTTGAAGGATAATCCAGTTTTAGTGCAAATCAGGCAGAATTGTTAACTATCACCTGTCTGAACATGGCCATTTAATGGGCAGACGACATGCGAAGTTGGTACATATAGAAGACAATAGTCCTAGTACTGTCCTTGAAATAACTGTTGTGATCTGGGAACAATGAAACATGGAAAAGACAAGGTTTAATAGTGTAAAGAAAAATGATAATGAAATGTCTACCAGTCTAGTTGTCTGTTTGACTTTCTGCTTGCTGATTAATTAGGGCTGAATAGAAATTTAATTCACAGTTAATTATATAGTGCCAATTCACAACAACACCTCAAAGAGAAAATGTTAACAATCAGATGATCCTTTATGAGCAGGACTTGAAGACAGTGGGGAAGAACTACCTTTTACTAGAGCGAGTCCTCTGGGAAAACCAGGTTCTTCTGGTATGTAAGAGCCAGACTGAGAAAAAACAACGCACAATTAAGATTCATGAAAGGTTCAACTGAGTGCTGACAGGCATATCTACTAAACCTTTTCTTAGTAAATATGTATGGAAGTGTAACTGTCATTTCTCTTGGCTAACTATATCCTCTGTATACCAGAAAATCATGATTTTCTGGTGGAAAACGATGATGATGATGAAAATGATGCCTTGATGTTGTGAAACATAGCCGTTGTCTAGTTAACGTATAGCCTTAATATAGTGTAACCTCTTTGTTTGCAAGACAAAAGCTGTATAAGTCAACATATAAATGTTTTGAGGCAAAGCTGCTTGTTAGACATAAAAAAAATTGACTTGTGATTCTGTACTTATGGTTAGCACGTTCCCCTCCCTCCATATTCATTTTCATTTAGGCTTTGTTTTGTTAACCCTAAATAAATACCCAGAAGTGTTACCAAGCTGATGGCTGATGTTTGGGGGAGGTGTGTACAGTGCAGATGACCTTTGTTGTTGTTAGTTTATCACTAATTAAATGAGGCATCACTATATACAACCATCTGCAATTTGTGTGTTAACTTTCTACGTCTTTATCTGTTAAAGCCAATAATTTTTTACTTTACTAAGTAAAAAATTATTGACTTTAACAACTCACGACCTACAACAGCACTGAAATTTGCCTGAAAAGCAGCTGTGCCTCAGAAAAATGTTTGTGTAACAAAAAGTCCAACCTTCTCTCCCTCTCTGTCTCTCTCTCACGCGCACACAGACACACACACACACGCACGCACGCACGCACACACACACACACACACACACACACACACACACACACACACACACACACACACACACACACACACACACACACACACAAAATATAAAACTATGGGGAGTTTAATGGAAATATGACAGTATTTATATTTTTATAAGTTTATTTTTTCATCCTGACATGTTGACCAGTTCTTACATTCAACTTGTGGTGTCAGCACATTGTGAAGTATTTCATCACTTTGTAAACGTTCGGTACACATGGTTTCTTAGCAACGGTCTACATGAAGAGAAGAAAAACAATCAAAATATGAGCTATATGTCAGCACTTGTAGCTACCTGCAGCAATAATATAATGTTTGCAGCTGTAAATGACTAATTATCGACCACATTCTCTTTAGATATTAAAAAAACAATTTAAAGGTTTTTTGTTTGTGTGCAAAGATGTCATAAATTCAATTCCAACATTGCAACAAACCAAACTTAAAAAAAAAAAAGGTGTCAGATTTTGTCTGTGTAGACCCCAGGCTCCATACACATACATGCACAGATAACCCTGAACAATATGGCTGCTGTGCTTCTGTATGTTTTATGTTTTTGTATGTTTGTATGTTGTGCATGTAAAACACAGCAGCTACTTCCTCCTACTGTTTCCACTGTGCTAATGGCTGAGGCTACAGTGAGAGTTCTCAACACAAAGCTAATAATAGAGTGTGTATAGTGTGTTTCTGTTCTGTACTTTCTGGTGAAATATGTGTTATTTTTGTTGTTCTGTTGAAAGTCAGTCTAACTAACGTTCAGTGTGAGCACAGGAAGAAACCATAAAGATGGTGTCAAGACTTCTCATGTTGATGACACTGACAGTTTCTTTGACATGAATACTTGCTTTTGAGGAATGGATGATCGATTTTGAGCAAGTGATCTGCTTTTGTAGGTTATCCACTAGGTTTTGCAATTTGCACAAATTGTTTTGAGAAATGCACTAACTGCTGTGCAAATGTGAAAAGTGATGTGAGAAAAGCACCAAAGCAACTGAGAAAAACTGTAATAGCACAAGGCCTACCTGTCAAAGACACTAAATGCTTCCTGGATGTTTTCTTTCACATTAAAAGTTTATTGCTGCCACTTCACTTGCAACACTTTTAATGTGAAACTCCCCTGGCACAACATCGCCTGCTGCCAAAGACTTTACCGACATCCTGGAGTCAATTGATAAGTGATTGTCTAGCTTTGATTCGAGGTTGTCTTTACACCGGGAATTTAAATCTCTGAGGGAATCTCTGGAATTCAGCCAGCAGCAAAATGCCTTGCTACGGGACTCGGTCAAGTCTCTAACAGAGGATGTGACCCAGCTCAATATAGAAAATAAAAAAATCAAAGAGACTGTGATTGATCTGCAAGCCTGAGCACGAGAGAGGTTTTCTGGTATCCCAGAGTCTGCTGGAGAGGATGCTGAAGCCTCTCCTGTCCCTCCTCCTGCTCCATCACACCTCCACACATGCAGGGCCTTGAGGCACAGGTGTGTCATTGAGGTGCAGGTGTGTCATTTCTCCTCTGTCCCCTCCTGGCCACATGGGCCTCAATTTTATACCACAACTTGTACCTGTTTGTACACCTGTGTACAAACATTGTACTGGCAGACACACACTGTCTTGGTCAGCTGCTGCCTCTGAACATATCATGCATTACGTGTACCGTGTGCTGCTCAGTTGCATTCAGTATTTATTATTTACCGTTACTTATGCTTATGCCTACTGTGTTGTTCTCTTTTTGCTTGTTTTTTTCTTTTCCAGCAGGCGATCAAACAGATTTTTGTCTTTCGTCTCTTTTCTCCTCCTTTTTTTGATGAATTTTTCCTTAGCAGATGAAATTATCAGGCTTAGAAGTAGGCTGTTATTTTTAGGCCCTCTTTTTTTAATTTAACTTTTCTAACCTTTACAGGAAACATGTAACTGTGCTCTTTGCCCTCTGTTGGGTTGGAGTTGTATTGTCCCAATGAGCAGAACCACTTATTGTGGTGTGCTGCCACCTGCTGGTTACTCCCAGTTGCTGCTCAGGCTCTGAGAGGAGACTGGAGTCACAGCAGGAAACTGCAGCTGTGTGACATTTAAGATGAATGTTTATGAAAGTACCATCAGATTTTAATTATAGCTTCAATGCTGTTCACAGTTAGAATGACTTTCTCAATTTCATGTATTTTTCAATTTCATGAAGTAGAAATAAAGCTACATTGTACATGGAGATGTGACAGTGAATAGTTGACTGACTCTCTGGTTTAGCCTAGTGAAAAAGTGACAGCCTGCCCAGGGTGAACCCTGCCCCTCTGACAGTGTGGAAGCCAAGCCAGGCTGCAACCATGGTTAGGTAAATGGTTAGAAACACAGATGGTATGGAAGAGAGTAGAAAAGATTTTATAAATCCTCTCAATTTAACTAAACTCCTCAAAGAAAATTTAGAGGAACAGTTCAAAGAAAATAAATGATTTTATTCTTAAACTTAGCTACAGCACTTTCAGAAAGACATCTACTGGGCCTGGTTACCAACATAGGGCTGTTGATGAACTGGCGGTGACGGAGAGTCTGAGTGCAGACTAAATCCTCTGCCAGAATCAGCCTCAGGTGTGCAGGCCTGCAGGGGAAATGATGGCTCTGCCCAGGGGTGGAAAACCAAGGAAGCCCCTGATAATGACAGTAAGACCTCAGAGTGTCATGATGGAGGCCAGAGTTCTCAGCCTTTTTTCCAACTGGCAGCTGTTTAAGTAAAGAACCTTTCGAGCTGCTTAGATATAAGTATTTTTAGATTTTGTCTTTAATATCTTTGGGCTTACAAAAGAAGATATATGCATATGTTACCTTTTGAAAACAATAGTCTGTGAGTGTGTGACAGCCTAATTGTCCAATGCTTATGAACACCCACATACACGCCCAGTCACTGATTAGCTCCTCCAACATTAAACACACACCCGTAAACCAGATGTGAGCTGAGGAGAGAGCAGTAGGATGTGCTCTGAAGATAAACTGATTATTGCGGCTCCTCCAACCAACGGCCGCGGCAAGCTAAACATGAGGACAGTTGACGTGCAACAATAAACACATAAGATGCACTTCTTTGTTTTGCTCCTTTAATTCCACATGGTACTGTCCACTATACAAATCAGTACATGGGATCAAACTGACACAAATGCCCAGACTGCACAAAACAAACATGAATGCAACTTACAAACATTACACCAATTACTATGCCAAACTACAATATCTGGCTATGGCATAAATTAGTGCACTAAATAAACTAAATTAGAGTTGCATACATCAAAATTACTCAAGCTGCGGTCAACAGAAGGTTTCTCCTCATGCTCACCCTACCTTTCTGCTCATTAGCATCAGGTGCTGTGAACAGGTGAGTGCAGCCACATTTATCACCTACCACACCCATGCCCGTGCACCAATATAATGTGAGCATTTAAACCCAAACAAAAAAGGAACAACTCATATGACTCCTACATGGATCATCTCAGCTAAACTGGCAAAGAGGTTGTCCTGGTTATTTTCTGCATCACCCCTCATGCTCCCTCCTTATTCATGAAACAGTCTGCACCACCAGCAGAAACAGTGCAAACCCAGGCTGCATCGCTGGTAGATTGATCGTAGGTAGTATCAGTAAACCAAAGTTTTGTTCAGCCCTTGCAAACAGCTTGATGTCATCGACGTAGAGGAGGTGGCTAACAATTGTGTCAGTCCATAGTTGGTGCCTGTAGCCAGTTTTTTTTTTTAATGGCTGGTGGGTTCAGGCCTATGCAGAACAGCACTGGGGACAGAGCATCTCCTTAGTAAATCCTACACTTGATGGTGACTTGTGCTGTTGGCTTAAAGTTGACCTCATCACATATTATTAAAGTGAAATCGATTGTCAGCAAACACCCCTAAAAGAGGCCATGTATCAAAATTAGCCCTCAAAGAGAGTTTTAGTGGAGTTCAACACACTCAATTGATTAAACACTACTTCATTAAACTATGAAGGTAGGTTCTTTCAAAGAGGGACCTCAATGAAAACGATTTCCTTTTCAGCTTCAGAAACACGGTTGACCTAAAAAACATGACTACACCTCTGCACCACAAATGCGTTGTTGGTAACAACGCATGTCAAACCTTTCTTTGTACTGATCTACAGTTTAGTGTTCGTGGTTTGAGATCTCCAGATTAGATCTCCAGATTGTGTTATGTGCATGGTGCATGTAGCAAACTCATCTCTGTTGTTCAGGCGGATTTACTTCTCAATGGCTTCATCATGAAGTTTCATTGTTCTTGAGCTCGACAGCAGGTATCAAGCAGCTTGATGGTCTACCTGAAGAACCTGACAGCTGCAGACTTCCAACTGATCAGATAAGAAAAAGACATGTCTATTTTGAAAACAGGTCATTGCCCCTGTTTAGCAGTGGAAACAAACAGGAAATAAGTCAGAGTGCTGGTTAGCAGTTCAATTGCTATGTTTCCAGATGAACAGTGATACTGTAAAACTCAGAGGACATAACAAGTCAAGTAGCTTTTCCTTCTCATTGAAAACTGCAGAATTACAGGTAAGTCTTTATGGTTGCTTATCTTGATATATTTTGTACTTCTGCTAAATTCATGCTTACTTCAAAAGACAACTATTTCAGTTCCTGATGGGTAAAGTAACACTAAATATTTTCAGGCAAATGGCCTACTTGACTGCCCGTTCGAGGAGGGGACCTAAGGGTACATCTGTGACCATCTTACAATGCTGTGATTGCAGCCATTCCCCAACTCTATGTGAATGGTACTCATGGCCATTGATCAATGGTTGTTGATCAATGGCCATGGCAATTTGCACATTAATAATCAAGGAACTGACCTCCCAGCCCATTGTTCCTTCAGTGGTGCTAGTTTCAGTCATTATGCAAATGTCCTGTTTATAATGTTGGGAAACCTGCAGTCAGCTGAGACTGAAGAAGTCACCTGGATGAGTGACGAAACGTTTCTCCCACTGAAAACGCTACGTCCAGATGAACGCAATCAACCTTCTGGGATTTACTTACGTGGATGATTGAACATGCAGCACGACATCTTGTTTAGGATTTTATCACATTATGTACATGACAGCTTTGACCTGCATGCTCTGTCACTTTTGGATCAACTGAAAGCTTTCCGAGTTTGTAGAAAAGCGTGATAAAAACTAAATATAATAATCATCCTCAAACACATGCATCAACTTTGATCAGATAAAAGAA
>VOQK01029685.1:4583-17391 GCA_015052645.1 Benitochromis conjunctus | reverse complement strand
GTGCCAGACGAGCCCAGCTGTAAGTAAGCTGTTAAGACTCGACTGTACACTGTGTTTGTGTTTTCCTCCGAAACAATAAAGTTCAGCTGGAGCAGCCTTTCAGCGCCTCTCTCGGTCTCTCGCTAGCAAAGCTGACCCAGACAGTAAAGCTAGTTCCGGCTACGAGCCCGACAGGAACCCGACGTGAGGTCTCTTTACTACAGTTCAGACCTGTCCGAGGTAACGAGAGTACAAACATGTTGCTGTGTTAGTTCAGTGACAGATTTATTTGGAAAGAAAACATTTTTCACTAGCAGTCAAAAACTATGTGTACACTTATGTCTGCGTTTTTATTTTGTTAAATATGGACAAAATTGTAGATTTGGTAGTTCAATGAAAGGCTTCAGTTAGTTAAGAGTGAGAAAGAAACATTTGTGTTCACGTTTGCAATTTTGTTTTGTTATACAATATTTGAAATAAAAAAAACAAAAAAACAAAACACTACATTTTAGGAAATATTAGTGAGTGTTTTCTTGTTTGTTTGTACTACTCCAATGAGATCACGGTGCCAGAAGTGGCCTGCCGCTCATTTGAGTTTGAGACCCCTGCTCTAAACTCTTTGCTTTGCTTCCTATTGGCCAGCTCCTTATTCCTACCCTGGACCAGGTTATACAACAAAGACTGCAAACAGTCTTTTCTGGAGAATATTCATACAGTTGATCACATTTATCAAAAAAAAACAAAAAAACTAAGCACTACAGAAAAGGTCAACACCAGGTAAGGAGACAACATGTCCATTGTTGCCATCTTTCTGGTGAAATGAAGTGAAGGAGGAGGATATCGCACATATCTGGCAAGCTGTTATCAGCTGGTAAGTAAAGCTTATACTGAAACATTAATTAGATTTAAATCTGTTTCTTTTAAGCTAACTCATCAGGTTTTGAATGGAAGCAGTTAACGAGCTAATTAGAAATTAGAAAGAACATATCAGGGCAGTAAAAGTTCACATTTTATTCTCTTGGACTTCCTCGTTGCGGAGCAGCTGGTCGAGTGAGTGCACTGTAAAAGCCATCACTGTCAATTCAACCCTGAGGCAGTAAAAATTCTCAGGGGCTGAGGCAGGTTGGTCACAACTGATCAAAAAAGCATTGATTGCTGGTTAATAACTTGAGACAGTGCAAACTTTTAAGCTCTGGTGAGGTGAAGGATCAGTGATGTGAGATATGAAAGAGAAGGGGAAACATACACACACCTCCTCACTGCACCAAGCATCGTGGCGGGGAGTCGATGAGTCATCCCCGTAGCTTTCATACGGGCGGTGCATCAATCACCCTTTCCTGAAGGGAGCAGATGGTGCGTGGCGGCTCAGCTACTGTGGAGTAGCGTGGTGCTGATGCTGTGAGTATGTGTGTGTGTCTTGGGGAGGAGACGGGTGGCGGTGCCAGCCAGCTAAGGAGAAGTGTTGGATGAAGACTGATGCAAACAGCCGATGGAGAGCGGACGCCCACAGGCTGAGGAGCGCTCGGTGTTTGGCGTTGATCCGGCGTCTGAGCGCCAGCTGTGGTGCAGGTGCAAGAACAGCAGAAGAAGAAACATCAAATCTTGACTGGAGGAATGTGCGACTTGTCTGTGAAGTAGGGAAAGAGGATGATGAAGGGTGTGAGGTCATGTTTGAGTAAGAGGGTGGATATGTAGGTACGTACAGCATACGACGTGTTCTCTTAGTGCCTCGAAATGGGTCCAAAAGTCTCCACAAGAACTCAGGATGAGGAAATACTGCTGCACACAGTCGCGCAGTTTTCCAAGATAATTTTCTGCTTTATGACGTCAGAGGATCTGAAAGCCACCCTGGGAAACATCAGTCCACATCAGCAATAACGTTGTTATTTAAGGCCTTAGTCACTCAGGCCTAGAGACTGGCTGCGGACCCCTTAGCAGCCACCAGAAAAATGTGTTTTCTCCAACTGCTTGGCGAGTGGTTGGGGGGTGAAAGTGGTTGAGTTATACGGCTTTGATTGGTTTGCAGGTCGCCTTGGTTGTAATATCCCAATTTGTCTGCGAACACTTGCTAATTGACCACGAGCAGTGGTGAAACTTGAAAAAGTGAAACTCGAGCTGTAAACGAAGCAGGTTCACCTTCACAGTTAAAGTTGTTTCTTACTGCTGAATCCAACACATTTTTAAAAACCCACACTTTTACTTTGTGTTCGAACAGTCTCCATTTCCGCTTTGTGTTGCATACTTCAGATTGGCAACCACTTACTGAGTAGTTGGTAAGTGTCTGCGGACAAGTCGGTGTCTCCCATACAAACTATGTCCGACTACGATAACCTTCTAAAGGCTAAAGCAGTCACAAGGACGTTTTCAGTGCAGTATTATTGAACTTTTTTTGACCAATTTCACCTAGCAACAGTAAACAACCTCCTGCAACCGCTAGCCAACCAGTTAGGGATACATCTTTTTCCCTTGGAACTGGTAGTTACCGGTACTGACCGGTCTCTAGGCCTGTGTGACTAGAGCCTAAATAACTAGTAGACTGAAGTCATGTCTATCAGTATTCGCACAGTAAAAACTTTGGCTTGTGTTGAAGGGACACCACAGGGGACAATAAAAGAAACATGAAATATGGCACTTTCTGGGATCTACAGTGATCGTAAAGGATGTGGCTTATGAAAAAGATTTTCTCTTTTGTGGTTTGGGACTAAAGAAATACCAATTAAAAGACAAGACAAAGAGCAACAACTCCACATATGTTCTCTACTCTGGGGTGACACTAACAAACATGACTAGCCATAATGTTTTTATCCCTCCAGCTCTTCACCATAATTCAGGATTCCTTTTTTCTCTGGTGAACACCTCCTTTCTCTTCAATTACAAGAGTATTCAGTGACTCAGACGAAATATCAGAAACTCAGAGAAGAGAAACACTTTGTGGCTCCAGGTTGGAGCTTGTACTGGTCGGACATTGGTGGCCTGCACTGATAGTGTGAGGCGCTGACTGGAGGAAGGAAACTGAAGCTCAAGCAGGGGTGAAATGCTGGTTTGTTTTGCCCTGAGGGTTATCTTCTCACTGTAATGCGTTTACGATATCAAAGTGATTATGTAATCAAGCTGCTATACCACAGGGGATAATGGGTTTTCCCCCCTCTGTCAAACAGATAATATCAGTGATGCTGAAAATAGAAATATAGGCACTCATCCCAGAGATGACTGCAGAGGAGGAGAGTGTATTTCCTTTGAAAATGCACTAAAGGAGAGACAGCCTTACGCTAAAAACTCAAGAAAGTTAAACTGCAGCTTATCCCAGTTTCAGACTATGCAGTGTTTGTGTCTGATAATGTGGAAATAGCACCCAGCAGGAGCTCAAAACTGCAGTTCCTCTAATGACCACTCGAGGCTGAGCCCAAAAGTGAGTCAATTCCCATAAACTGTCATGTTAAAATACACTACTTTACATCTGCAGTAAACATGTATACAGCCTGCTCCAACAAGCAGTTTGGATCTGTATGGGCAGTTTAATCCGTCGTAACATTATGGAGGGGATTTTTGTGCTGTTAAATAACTTTCTTTATAAGTTAAGCGCATGGCTACTGTTATTCTTTGTAATTATTTGGAGTCACTAACCTTGTCCTTTGGCAGTGTTTGTGCTGTTGAGGTTTTATTCAAATGGATGAAGTATGTCACCTGATAACTTAACTCTCTGTCCACTTGTCTAAAAATAGTCAATTGTGGCTCTGAAATCTTAGCATTTTAGTAACCAAAACACTAATGATGAGGCTTTACACATGTTTTTTTTTCATACTGTGGCATAAAACCATCGAAATGATGCTAATTTGCTCTTTTAATGCTGCTTGGACAAGTTTTGTGCTAATTACTATGTAAAAAGATAAAAATTTTGACATAAAATTTTCAGTGTCTGATGTCTGTGAATATCAGACGATGTGATTTTCTGGATTATTTTTCTCATGTTGCCTATCATAGTTCAGGTACACCTATGATGAAAATTACAGGCCTCTCTCATCTTTATAAGTGGGAGAACTTAGACGATTGGTGGCTGACTAAATACTTTCTTGCCCCACTGTATACACATTATTGTAAGCTCCTTCTCAGCACGCACTGTTTCCACGCACCGTGCCTCTGCTAGTCCCTGCTATCAGCTTACAAACATCTGATTTCTTTGTTCAAATGCAATTTGAAACTTCCCGAGCTTTCAGGAGCTCAGACCATAAACTGCTCCAAACACAGTAATGCTTTTCCTGCAAGAGAAGCTGCCGTTTCACCTGAAACTCAATAAAGTGGTTTAGGAGAGCCAATAACATGGAGCCAAGGTAGACAAGCTAATATGCTAATAAGTATGATCTCGGTCTCGTGTTCCTGTCTCACATTTCACATCAGAGGCTTTTCAAAGAGCTACTGGGGCATCCTGATAATAAGGTATTAGACTAGGAACACCCTGTCTCAGAGGGATGCTGAAAAAAGGCAGTCCAAGAGTAATAATCAAAAGTGTGTTTCATACCAGAGGAGCTGTAATGTCCAGAGTAAACTATACTAAGCTTCTGTTCGGGGTTTTTGGTGAATGTATAAATATTAAAGGTCATCCAGAACTTTCTGTCTTGAGGTTTGATTGATTTCTTTCATTGAGCCTTATGAATACATGAAAGTCATGCAGTCCCTCCTAATAATAACAGACTTATACTGTCCATCTACTAAGTGACTGTCAGATTCATTTGTTATATCTTTATTTCTTTAAGCCTAATTTATAAGTTCTTTCTTGGCTCATACAAGTTTCCATCCTCAAGAAAATTACTGAAAACAGTTTAGAACAAAACACAGTCTGTTAGCTAAGCGAGGTGAAATCCTGTTTACCAAATGGATATCAGAGCTTCCCACTGAAAACTATTAAATATGTCCATGATGAGAGCCAGCGACTGTTTGTCTGATAAGAACGTGGAGTTGGAGCTCAGAGGTCTCTGAGCGACCTGAGTGTTTTGCTTCAGTATGTTTTGATTGTGGGAGACTGACACTAGGAAATGTTGGCACCACAGCAGGCGGACACCCGTACAGTCTTCTTATAAAGAGTGAGTATGATGTAAAAAGAACATGACAGGTATACTGGGGGAAACCATATGGCAGCGAGATAACTGAGGCTAAGTGGGCACAGTGCTCGAATTTCCTCACTGAGTTCGGCCCTACTTTCAGATTGCATTTCACCAAATACATTAAAACATGGAAGAAGCTGGGAGGGGACCAAAATCCTGTTTCCCACAAGTTTTAGTGACAGGGTTATGATTGTTAGGGTTAGGGTCAGGGGTTAGGAAAAGCAATGAGATGTCCCCACAAGATATGAATACCGTGTGTGCGTGCGTGCGTGTGTGTGTGTGTGTGTGTGTGTGTGTCTTTTTGGTGTCTGCTCTGGTTAAAATTGACTGAAGTCTTCAGACGTCTGTCGATTTCAGTCCAGACTGAGACACCGGGCCATCCAGCTGCTCCGTACAAAGGCTACTAATGGCGCTCGATTGTGTGCGTGTGAGTGTGTGCATGCGTGTGCATGTCTGTGTATGTCTGTTACATGCGTGCACACACAGCGCTCGCACAGGGAGCCCATTTCCAAATGTCAAGTGTTTGTGAAATAAATGTCAACTAGCTGAGGGATGGGAAATCAAAGGGCTCCTTTAGCGCCGGCTGCAGCAGATACGACGGGAAACAGAAAAAAAAAGTCATCGATTTTTTTTTTTTTTATTCCCATCTTTGACGTCTCTTAAAAAAAAACCCCAACAAAAATCCACATGAGGCCTGCAAAGAGAGCAGACAGGGCCGTCCTGGAATCTGGAGAGAGCAGCTGGAGGAGAATCTTTGGTATTGACGGACTGTCAGGCCGCCTGCCTCGCTCTCATAACGTCAGCAGATCCAGCGAGAGAGGCTGGGAGACGCGTTATGACACGGGCGTGTGGTGGCAACCATCCCACGGGTCTCCTCCATCCGCTCCATCTGTTTGAACAGGTGAGAACATGCCACCTGATTCCTGCTGCCATCATAACACACCTTGTCCTCAAACTGTCGCTTCTTCTTCTTTTTTCTCAGAGTTTATTTTGCCAGAAAATGAGCCCAACATGTCATCCCATGTGACATTTTCTGGACAAACCGACAGGCAGATGAATGTCTGACGACAATGATAAAAAATGTTGTCATATTATACTCGAGACTGAAGAAGTCACCTGGATGAGTGACGAAACATTTCTCCCACTGAAAACGTCCAGATGAACACAATCAGCCTTTTGGTATTTAACTACCTGGATGATTGAGCATGCATCAAGACGTTATCATATCATCCATCCATCCATTCTCCTCTGCTTATCGAGCTCAGGTCCGGGCTGTAGCCGATCCCAGCTGTCACAGGGAGAGAGGCCGGGTACACCGGGTACACCTGGACAGGTTTCCAGCCTGTCAAAGTGCATCTCCTGGAAGCTACATATAAAGTCTGTCCCTCCATTCTTTGTGCCTGCATGATGGACGTGAATAAAACTGGTAACTGATTTTGGACGGTTCAAGATAGCGACTACTGCACTGTTTTCCTCTGCCTTCATTACACTGCAGTTTTTGCTTTGAATAAGTTCGTTCTGTTGCTTTGCAGTACAGACAAAACTCTTTGCATCTGATGTTTTCTTGGTTATTATCACTGGCAACTATTTCTAAACAGCTGATAATCCACTTTGAGGGAACAGAAGCTCGTCATTTTCTGCTGTGCCAGACTTTTTGCTGTATATCTGTCGTTTAATGCGATGTTACACATCCAGACTCCTCCAGGGAACTTCACTGTGCTGGAGCAGCTGTCCAGCACAGTGGTCAGGCGGCGTGGATGGAGATAATCGTGAAGCTAAAATCACAATCAAGATGACAATTGGATGAACTGTGCAGTCTAATTCACAAGCTTCACGCGGTATCAGCCAAAGGCTTCGCCCAGGAAGTGTCCCTGAGCTCTGACACCAGCTGAACCATTTGCAGCCACAGACCGCTGGTCGTTTGGGGAAATGATGCCATTTTTGCCCCACAGGAGGTTGATCCCAGCGTGCTGTTTGTACGTTTTAGTTTGGGTCACTCTAATCAAACAGCACTGTAGTTTTTGATAAACAAACATGATGAATGGCTGATTTTGAAAGGCTCATTGATTACTAATGAAAGAACTCTGCTGCCTTTGCTTTTTACCCTCTGCATTTACCACATCAGGAAATGTTCCTGGAGATGTTCAATCAGTGACTTTTCTGTAAAACTCAGGCACTTTTTCTGGTTGTTTGCAAATCACATCTTTACTTCAGGAATTAAAAGGGACTTTTTTGGTAATTCTCTACAAATAAGAACAACCTCAGGGCTGAGTTGTAATGTGCAGATTGTAATATTTCACTCTCTGCTGTGAGAGCCTGGCAGGAAACAACCTGTCTGATATAAAATGTTCAGCCAGGTGTCTGCGCTCTTTGCTCTGAGTGTCTGTTAGTCTCCTTTAATGAGCCACCTCAGAGCCTCATTATAGTCTCACTGCTGCTTTGGTCATAGCAAACTCGTCTGCCTCAGGCTTTTATATCAATGTGTGCACGCTCAGCTCAGAAACACTCACAGTACAATAAACTAGTCCAGAGAAACTTAAAGCTTTCAGGCTTTTGGCTGACTGACTTATTGAACGTTGAACCGGAGCTCGCCGGCAGCATGCGTGAACAGATTCAGGGTGTTTCATGTGAAGACCCCACAGTCGTGACTGCCGTAGCCATGAAGGCAGGTTTCTGAAGCTGCCATTGTTTGTGCTTTGTGGTTCACTGACGCTCTCGTGCACACGTGTGCAGCGTACCTGTTCCCTCTTTTGTCTCCGGTGAAACCTGCCCGTCACGTCCTACTTTCAGTCCGATCCCATCAGCGGAGACCTCTGTGTGCCGCGTCTGAGTGCACTGAGAGAGGAAGCAGGGAATACAGCAGCAGGACAGCAGCTCAACTCTGCCCTCTAAGGTGGGAAATGTGGTTACTGTATGCTGCTCTGTTAGTGGTTCAGCCACATTTTCTGTGTTTTTGTTTATGAGTCTAGCTGGAAATAACGCGTTGCAGCAGTCTACTAAACCATTTCCTGTCTGGAGTTTCTCTCAGAGTGCGTCTGACTCACCACATCAAATAAAAATGTAGTAATCCTCCTAAAAGTCAAGTAGTCATCATTCCAAGAAAGGAAGAGTTTCTTCTTATCTTCATTTACCATCGCAGCTCTTGTGTTATTATTCGGCTTTGTTTTGTGCTCCAGTGTGGCGGCTGGCTCAAAGAAGCCTACTGGAGATGAGAGCGCTGTGTTGGTGCAGATGGAGGATGTACACAGCAGCGCTTCATCCAACGTTCATGTAGAATTTAAACCTGTAAGTTACCTGCAGACCAGAGGTTGCATTAAAGGACGGAGCTATGAAAATGCATTTTCATCTTTTTTTTTTTTAGTGGAAGACACATTTAATAGAGATCAATCAGTCAAATCACTTTCAGTCACTAATACAGTGAAGAGAGGGCGTTTCTCAGGGCAAGGAGAGGAAGATAAACACGAGTTTCCTGCTTGTGCCAGCACTGGTTTTGATTTCAAATAGTCCCAAAAAATTGTACGTTTGTTGTATTTATTTTGTAACTAATCTAATTTAGTATTATAATATTGTGTTTGGTCGTTAGTATTTCATAAACAGCACTGAAGCGTCGCAGGACGTGTGTCTAGACTTAAATTGTAGGTCTTTTATTTGGACAGACAACTTTTCATATTCAATTTGATTTCATTCTGAAGGCTGCGGCGTCCCCCGGTTGCCTCACTGGACCCTGAAACCATCGATGTCTCAACAGGCAGACTTAACTCAAAACTCATCTTTATTGCTGGAAGGAAAAATTACAAAACTAAACTGGGAGATACTAGAAACTAAACTCTTGAACAGAACGCACAGTCAGGAATGAGGGAGATGCAGACCCTAAATACAAAAGGGAAACAGGGCAAAGAGGAAACACCTGGGAAACATGGCTGGCAACTAATCACACAGACTAGACGGGGCAGAAGCAAAACAGAACACGACACATATCGACAGGAGACTATCAAAGTAAAACAGGAAGTACAGGGAACACACTGACACTGACTAGATCAGGGGTGGGGAACTCCAGGCCTCAATGGGCCGCTGTCCTGCAGGTTTTACATCTCACCCTGGGTCAGCACACCTGAATCAAAACCTTGGTTCTTTACAAAAGCCGTGTCTCAATATGTGTACTTGTGTGTACTTGCGTTCTCGTGTACTCGTTATACGTCATCAGTCGGAGACCAAGTACTGTCTCAATCCAAAGTACGCATCAAGCCGAGAACGCCAAAAGTTCCCGGATGTGGTCTCGCTCCGCCCGTTTTATCGAGCATGCATCGGTGGTGACTTGTGTGGACTTGGTAGAGCCAAATAACCCGTCATGCATTTCGCGAGACCGCCGGACGCAGGCCGTTTCTCAATTCCAAGTACGCGAGTCCGGACTCGCGTTCACAGCAAGTCTTGCCGAGAACGCGAGGGAGTACGGACTTGCCGAGAACGCGAGTCCGGACTCACGTACTTGGAATTGAGAAACGGCCCAAGCCTCTGGAGAACTTCAAGTAATTTAGCCATTTAAATCAGCTGTGTTGGATTGAGGACACATCTGAAACCTGCAGGAGGCCTGGAGTTCCCACCCCTGGACTAGATATAGGCAGCAGTGGGAGCGACAGAGACACGACTGGGAACAAGGGAATAAACAGAGACAAGACTATACGTTGGACAAGGAACAGCAGGGAGGCAAGACAAGAGAAAACCTAAAAACTCGATGGGAAAACTAAGATGACCTATCAACATAAACAGAGGGATGAGAGAAAGCACGCAGAGACACTTAGACAAACATGAAGACGTCACAGGAACACACGTAAAACACAAAGCCTGCTGAGGAGGAAACACACAGACAAACTGGACACAGAGACGACACCAAAACACAAACAGGACCAATCACTCAAGTCCAGAAATGCTGAATAAGCTGCCTTGGTCAACGACCATAACAATCGGCCAGTATTCAGCCGTGGTTCGTTAGTCAGGAGAGATCAGAGTCACTAAATGTGTCTGAAAGTGAGAGTTTCTGATCCTGCACACTTCGCTGAGAGGAAATCCTGCAGTGCGACCTCCTCCTGCCTCTCTGACCCTGCAGATGCTCCAAGACGTCGATGCAGGATTCAACCATGTATGTTTACTGTTATAAAGACACAGACCAGTGACGCTGGCAGCTCAGTGTTAACAGTGTTGTGTGTGAATTACTGAATTTTAGATTGACCATAAACCTTTGAGTCATTCAAAATGACAAATGTCGTTGGAAATGTGAAAAAAATGTGGTTAATGAAGCTCTGCTGCAGGCTGTTAGGACGCTCAGCTGTGTGGTTTCATGTTAACGCTGCACAGTTTGAAGATCCCAGTAAGATCCAGTCAACCTGATGTTCACATGCTTTTTGTTTTCCAGTCTTCTTTTTATTTGTGAGCTAACCTGAGCGTAACCTGTGGACACGTCACTGCTGCTGGTCACCTGCTACTAAATACAACAAATAGGATTTTTACACCCAGATCCTGATTCGGCAGTCCATCCTCGTCTTTGTTTGCCTGTCTCATTCTCCTCCCAGGGAAACAATGAGGGGACTTACTACACTAACAATAGCAGGCATACAGGCTGGAATTTAAACAGGGATTTAATGTGCAAGTTTCAATTTATTTTGAAATTATCTTAAAAAAATATCAGGCTTCATGGTGAAACCACCAAATCATTTTAAGCTAAGAGGCCAAAGCAGAAAAAGACAGAAGACTATGATGTGAAACCAGCTGTGAGTAAAGTTAATCCGAGTGCTCATTTCCTTATAAATAACGTAGATTATATTTAAAACCAAGCAGAGTGTCTTAAACCTGCAGTCTAGTGGCCAGCAGGGAGAAAAGGAAGTCCAGATGTATTGCAGATGTTTTTGCAGATGTGACCACAAATGACGTGACATTAACTTGTCTGCTATGTTGGACATCAGACAATCGTGGTGACGATGTAGGATCAAGTGAATATGTTCACAGTCACACAGGCTTAGAGACCGATCCACACGGGAAAAATGAATATTCCCCGATTGGTTGTGAGTGGTTTCTGGAAATCGCTGGGAAAGTCACACAGGCCTTCAAACCAGTCTGTGACCCCCCCCAGTAACCACCTATTGCTGGTGAAAAACATCTATTCTTCAACCTGCTGGCAACCAAAACAATCACTGGGAGGTTTCTTTCATCAAGCAGAAGCTACCAGCCAACAATGCCAACCAACCAGGAAATAGACATTTTCCTTAGCTGTATCACATCCAGTATGGTGGGAAAATCTCAAGCAAAGAGTGCATGACGAAACACGATAAACCTCAGAAGATAGCAGCAGTTAAATGCTGAGCTCTGCTGCTCCAGACATGTCACTGTGGCTGCTGCCATCATTAAGTACAGTCTATGTAATTGGGCAGCAAATCTAGCATGCAGCTGCTGTGTGATTGTGTGGCGCTAGTAAACATCCTCTCAGTTTGCTGGCACCTCTCTAAGCTCATGTTAGCATATTTTTACATATAACACGAGGCAAGAATAATAAAAGAAAAATTATGAGTGAAACTAATCTCTGAGGAGATGGCTGAGCTTGGTTGGTTTGAACTGGGATACTGGAGTACACAGAAGCTCAAACAATAAGTGAGAGAATACGGAGTAATTAAAATGCAGTTTGGGCGTATGTGCGAGCGTCCCTGCAGGAAATCAAACACCCATTGTTCCTCCACCTGCCACTGTCTGCTCGTCTCCTCATCCCCTCGCTCTTCCAAACATGCCGTCTCCCCCTCTGTGGAGGATGACTCATTGTTTTCAGAGTTTCCTCGACTCACAGCCACATTGATTGGAGTGGGCTTGTTTCTCACTCTGTGCTGTGGGACTGCTGCACCCCCGGCTCATCAGCTGTAACGCCACTCGTCACATCGACCTGTCAAAGTCACCGGGGATTCAAAGGCTCAATGAGACCCCAGAGCACTCTTCAGAGCCAATAAACATGAACATTTCTTCCAGAAAGTGTAACTCGTGTGTGCGAAAAGAAACAAAACTACGGAGAAGTAAAGAGACACCAAAGAATGAGTCTGAGATGCAAAACGACCAGAAAGACATGAAACCAAACACGGTGTAAACATCACGAAAATGGGAACAACATAACCTGGGCTTCAGTCTCTGTGAGTATCTGATTAGCTAAGTTAGAGCTCCACCATCTCCTCCAAATGTGGTCATTCATGTCTCCAAAGACTGATCGTTTGAGGCTTCAAAGTGTCGAGACCAAAACCAATCAGTGACATCACGATGGCGATGACCCAATAAGAGGCCTTTAGCCAAAGACTGCCACACAAAGTTAGCAGAACAGTGAACATTTACATGATAAAATGACTAACGTGACCAGGTTCAGGTGAGTATTTGCACTCCTGTCAGTCAGACTGAGTGTTTTCGGTCTCAGCAGCTGTTATCGCGTGCCAGAAACTTTCCTTCCTGCACAAACTGTGATCTCACACTTACAGGTGCACTCGCACTGCCTCGCTGCTTTCATCCCTCCAAACGTCGGTTCCCAGTTTCATCCGAGCGCTGCTATTCTCAGCCTCCTGATGAAGCACAGGGCCCACAGCTGACACACAGGTGCTGCACACCTTTCACGTCTGACGGAAATGAATCGACAGCCTGAGCGCGGCGAGCACAGCGGGCTTTGTTCGCTGTCATTACATTTTTACACTTTAAACTTCTGATTTAGTTTC